>LOJH01006185.1:20898-32883 GCA_001685095.1 Ellobius talpinus | reverse complement strand
GGAGCCGGGCGGGACGAAAAGCAGGCCTGCTCCCCTATCACTACAGCAGGTCACTCAAAGGAGCAAGTGAGTGCTGGAAAGGAACACAGGCTCTTTTAAGAAACTCATACTGGATTCCTTACTGAGTTATGACAATGGCTGGATTCTCCACCTTGGCATCTGCAAAAGCATCCTAGGCCTCAGGCAAAAGGATGCTTCTTTAGCAACCGATTTACATATGTATGTTGAATTTCCATATGCATGCTAAACCTTCCAAGTATCTTCCTGACACTCTGATTTCTCTGTAGAAAGTAAATGGACTTATTTCAGGAAGAAAAAGAAAAACCCAGTAATGGAGGAGAGGATGGATTTCGGTCACAAATGTCTAAGCCACACTCCATTAAGCCTTTTAGGTCCCCAGGGCCCCACACTTTCTGTGAACTCACTTCCTTTTCTTGCCTTTCTATTCCATTTGATTGGAAGCCACTTCCTGGCAGCAGCCATGCTTTGCTGGCCACCAAATCTCCAAAGCATTGTCTGTTGTCAAAACAATGAAGAATTCAATATCTTTTAATCGAATGAATGAATAAATAAACTAAAGGGGCGTTTTATTTCATCAAAAGGCCACAACACTAGAACATGTCTCTTATCTCTGTATATAATTTATAGTTAATAAATGTGTATTAATCTTGTAGTAAAAGCTATGTTATGGCAACAGGCAAAAGTTGCAACCAAACTAAACCTGCGTGTGTGGTGGAATAATGGACAGACACACAAAAGAAGCACATGTGTAGCATCCCCCCCCGGCCCTGTGAAGCAAACTGTTTTCCATGATGAACAGTATTTGCAAGACAAACTGATCTAGACACGCAACAGAAGCATAATACAACCCACAAATGCCATTAAAATATTTTGTAGCTTCCATAAATATGTCAAATGAAGTAGATGAGATCAGGTCTAACGAGGTGTCTAACTCAGTAGGTCCACAATATCATCATTTCAAAATAAAATCAGGGCTGGTGTGATAGCTAAGTTGGTAAAGTGTCTGTCATAGGAGCGTGAGGACCTAGTCTGATCACCCAGAATGCAAGTGAAGAGCAGGGTGTAGGCCCTTGAATTCCAGTGCTGAGGGGGCAGGAGGCTCTCTGGGACTGTCTGGCTATCCAGTCTAGCCTGCTGGGTGACATGCAGGCCAATGAGAGAATCTCTTTCAAGCAACAGTGTAGATGGTAGGGAAAAGAATGATACTTGAGGTTGCTTGTGGATCTATACATTCACTCACACACGTTATCTGCATACACATATGAACATGTACACATATCCAACATACATACACACACACACAGATATGTACGCACACAAGCCTACACACAGACACACACATATGCATGTACAAAGAACCAATATAAAAAGTTATTGAGCTATCTTGTGTTTTAGAAAACATAAGCTCTGTGTGTGCACATGCATGTGTGTGTATGTGCACATGCGTCTGTGTGTGTGTATGTGTGTGTCTCGCCTATACAGCACATTTCAGCATGGGTTTATAACTTCCCAGAGTGTCTTATTAAATCACAGGCAGAAGCTACAGAGAACCTGAACTACTGTGGCTCTCAGACTTACAAGCCAGTCATATATTGTGTAAGTACAAGAGGTTTGTTCTTGGAGATAACTGGGTGCTCCAGATCTCAGGGTGCTGTCTCCACAGAGAATCTGTCTGTGTGAGCACAGCGAGTTCCCACTTTCTGTTTCTTTCAACTGTTTGTGGACTTTAAAGATCAAAGCAATTAGTTGATGGAATGAATCACTCGGCAAATTTTAACATTTTAAAAATGTAGCTCAACGTTGAGGGCTGTGTAGAGACGTACATTTTACAGCCTCCTTCTCCCTGGCAGTCCCACCCTTAGAGACTAGTCAGCTAAGACAAACTCTGAAAACGTTTATGCCCTGCCCTTTAACAAACACAAGACTTGAAAAAAAAAACCTGCATTTTTGTTTCTTTGACTTTTGTTAGGACCACAATTGCTTCCTTTTCTATTTGGGTTTGGCTTTGAAGCAGGGCTATCTCCCTATACTTCCTGTGCTGCCTTGATGGCAGAACCCTCTTACTCCAGCTTCCTGAGTACTGGGGCTACAGGTGTGAGGTCAATAGACAAATACACGTTAACAGGTGTTCATGAATTAGATCCAGGGAATGTGAATGTTGACAGTCCTGTTACAGAAACAACCAAACTATCCATCAGCAACGGAACTAGTGAAAGACTATTCTAGCCAATGGACTATCTAGCTCACAGAACAACAGTCAGCTGCTATTACGTGCAACACTGCAGACAAAACCCACAGAACAGTGAGAAAAAGCAGCCAGGTACAGAGACCGCATACTGAGTTCATTTATATAGAGTACAAGGCAGCCCAATGTATCTGTGGTGCGTACAGTCTGGATAATGGCAATCTGTAGTGGGATAGCTCACGAGGGTCTCCTGAAGTGCATGGGTCACCACACCACTCTCTGATCTCGGCATAGATGACACAGATGCACGCTTGGAGGTCTGCATGGTTTTCTGTGGCTCCATTTGCTCTGATTCTGCTCACATAAAAACCACTGGATACATGAAGAAGCTAGGCGTTTCCCCCATTCCTTTCTCACATCTCAATCAGAGACTGGCCACTGCACACCTGCTTGCTTCTGCTGTTACAACCATTGAAAAACAAAGTAAACAAATGCCAACTTTCAAGAAAAGGATACTGCAGCACCCTGTGATCACGTGATCCTGTGAGCCCATGCACTGTTTTCCTCTCATTGCTCTCTTTCTTTTTCCCTCATCCTCTTGACTCCCCAGGCCCAGGTCTCTGTGCTGTCCAAGTGAGCAGGTGGCAGGAGAAAAAGGAGAGATCAGTAATAACGCAAACATTCTCCCCGTCGACATAAACATGGGAGAGCTGCAAACCCCCACGTTAGCCTTATTGTATGGTAAAGGGAACAGAAGCCCAAAAATACTTAGGGTTGAGTGTTCATGTTATTTCCCACTGTAAGCTGAAAGATAGATCCACGCCTGTGGAAAATGACTTGTGCGTGTGTGTGATCTTCACGTGCATTTGTGCGGTGTGTATATGTGTGCAAGTGTTTGGGTAATGTATGTCTACATGGAGGCACCATGCTGACATTAGAAGTCTTCCTAGACCACTTTTCATCTTATTTATTGAGGCAGACCCTCTCACTTTTTCCAGATGCTGCCAATAAGGGCTAATGTAGGTGTCAGATCGCCTCAGGGGATCCCTCGTGACTGCCTTCTGAGCTCTGGAATTACAGGTAGGCTGCCACCCCCAGCCAGTTTTTAGGAAGGTTCTGGTGGCCTGAACTCTGGTGCCCACTCATTTCATCTGCTGAACCACCTCACCATCCTGTAATTTTAAAAAGCTCCAAATTACCATCTGCAAGATAGGTACTCTGGCCCTTTCTTTCTGTGAATCCTTGTAATTTGTAAAAAATACCTGGACAGCCAAAAGGCTGATTTAAAAACTGTTACGTGTTCCAGAATGTATAGGTTGTAACAAAAAAACTCTCTCCCATCCCAGCTATGCCTGAACTAGTGCCTTTTTAGGACAAAGAAACCCTGACTACAAGCTGTGGATGCATTTCCTAAGGACATGGCCGTATGTGGGACACAAAGGTATCTCCCACTTCCCAAATTATCTTCAAATTTGCTTACAAAAGAGGGTACACTTCATTAGTCTCTGCTTCCCATGGTGTGACTTACATTCAAGTGAGCCATTTCTGAATATACTATGAGTACAATTGTAGAAGATTTTTAAGAGAAAAAGAAAAGAAAGAAGGGCCCAGCAGTGGTGTTGCACGCCTTTAATCCCAGCACTCAGGAGGCAGAGGCAGGCGGATCTCTGTGAGTTTGAGACCAGCCTGGTCTACAGAGTGAGTTCCAGGACAGGTTCCAAGGAAGGAAGAAAGAAATGGGGGAGGGAGAGAGAAAAAATTTTAGGACCATTAACAACAAGCCCATTGCTCCAGGGTGAGAAAGAAGCATGTCCCTTTGATAGAAATGTAAAAAGCACAAAGCAAGTAGTTAGCCTAAGGAAGCGCTGCCCCCTCCCCAAGCCCTGGGTAAGAATGACCCATGGTCTTTGCAGAAGTCAACCTCTCTGCAGAATCTTATGAAAGAAGTGTCACATTTTCACAGTTGTAAGTGTGGTTTACAAGCACAGCTGAGACAGTCTATGCTTCTTTCACAAATCAGAGCCTTGAACTAAGCTCCCAGCTCTCAAATTTCTGCTGTTCATGGCAGCAAAGAATGGGAATCACCAGCAGCGAGAGCCTGGTGGAAGGTCAAACCTTCCTCCAGCTTCCCCACCAAAATGTTCCCACTGCCATGGTGGACACAGTGGAGGATCTGGCTATAATTTTCCTGTCATCAGCCACAGGAAAATTACACAAAATAATCTAAAATGAGGAGTAAACACAAAGGCCAGCAAGGTCCACGGAGTCAAAGTGCTTTTCTATAACAAAACCCTAGATAATGAACTTATAAAGAAGCAATGCTTATTTCTGCTCACAGTGTTTCTCCAGGACTGTATGACCCTGTGACTCTGGGCCTGTGGCAGCTCATCATGATGGGAGGATGTGGTGATGCAAACCACTTACCTCATGGCTTGGGCATGAAAGATGAACAGAGAAAGGGCCTGGAATCCCATGATCCATTCAGAAAAATGCCCCAAAGCCTGATGACCTCCCTCTAGGTCCCACCTCTTAAAGATGGGTACCATGATCTCCCAACCCTGAGGAATAAGCCTTTACTACGTAGATCTCTGTGGAACATTGAAGATCCAAATCATAGCGAAAGGTCATTTGGCGTCTCCAAGGATCTGAACACCCTTCTCCTCTGGAATTTAAGTTACTCCATTCCTGTGCATGGGAAGCCTAAAGGTTGCCAGTGGGTCTCTCCAAATATTAGGAAGATCAGCTGCTTCACAGATGCTGCATTATTTGAGGGGTTGGCATTCTGGCAAACCTAGAACTTCTTATCTTGAAAAGTCAAATACACAATACTGAGAAAAATATATTCTGTGCATGTGTGTGCACATGTGTGTGTATGTGTGTGTATACCATGTGTGCCATATGTATGCCATAGTTGGGTCTCTTTGTTGTTCACTGCAGTGCACCAGGTTAACCGGACTGCTTCGGGGTTTTCTCCTAGCTCTGCTCCCCATGTTACTGTAGGAGTTTGGAAATTCAGGTATGGCTTCTAGGGATTCAAGTCTGGCCCTCAAGTTTGCATGACAAGTTCCTTACTAACTGACAAATCCCCAGTCCAAATGTCTGTTCTCTTTGAGGGACAGTAGGCATCGGACATCAACTGCCAACTCTTTCCCAAGGAAGAAGGAAAATCCTGTATACACTCCCTAAAGGAAACCACACCAGTTACTGTTTTCAGAGATGATGAAACCTACACACTATCTTACTAAAGAATCCCACCACCTCTGAAGAGAGGAAGTGGCATGTTTTCAGAGTTATAAGCTTGTAAAAACATTCTTATACCTTGAACATTCTGATTTAGAACTACAACCCTCTAGATCCATGAACCATGGGCCAAAACAAATTACACACCTAGACTTTCCTTTAAAGAAAAAAATATCGGATTTACTAAATAACTGGATGGAACTGTTTACTTAATCTCTTCCTCTGAGGGTAAACAAAGGCTCTTAAGCAGACAGCTTACTTGGTTCACACTGTGAATCTGCCTGAAAGTTCAAGGAAGCATGAAGCAAAAGACAGCATTTGGGTCAGGAAAGCTGTCTGCTACATAAACTGTTACACAGAAGCATTAACTCACGGTGCAAGATTTCAAAGCAACTTTACTGGAAAGATATGCAGATTATATTTGGACTTCAAAGTTCAAATGTTTACAGGGCCACATTTTCCTCTGGGGGGATGAAATATGACACAGGATATTGCAGTAAGCCAACCTGAAGTCTCTTTAATAACTATGATAATACTTGGTATTCGACGCACATCTGGTTGTCCAACTCTAGAGAATGTTCTAGCTAAAGTGTAATGGTAAAATTCAGAGTAAGTGCAGACAGAAGAAAACCACCCACTGGGCGCCATTCATCTAATGGCTCCCTTGGCAACATAAATCATTTTCAGGAAAGGCTTTAGGCTACAAAAAAATTGCAACTTATCACTGCCAAATTACACCAGTAGTCTTAGCAAATTACTAACATATCAACTAATATACTAGACTTTGATCATGTCTGTATCAGAATTATATAGTAGAGAGGACCCTACTGTATCAGAATCTTTTCAGGGAAAGCTGAAATGTTCTTACAAAGCAATAATAAAAAGTCAAGCAATCCAATGTGTAAAATATGGGAAAGGCTTAAACAGGCATTTTACAGAGAGGGATGGACCGGCAGCAAGCATCTTCATCACTAGCCATTAGGAAAATGAAAATAAAATGACTGTAAGATATCAGTACACAGACACTGGAGTAAGGGAGAGGATAGATGTCCAATGCTGGAGAGGATGTGACTGAACTGTATGTCTCAGGCTTTTCTAGAGGATGCAAATGTATGGCCGCTCTGCATGATAGTTTGTGAGATTTACCTCTGCTACATTAGAAGAGAGTACTTCACCCCATCTATTTGCCAATGAGAAATAAAATAGGAGGAGCTAAGATGCTAGACTAGAAGCAAGAAGCTTTATTCTTTTGGCTTCTAAGCACCTGCGAATCAGAACAGCAAAAGACAATAAGTCCCCAGGATGGATACTGAAGGGATGCACTGAAATGTAATACTATATGGACTACCAGAGACTCACTCTGGTTATCCGAACAAGAGGTAAGAAATAGCATTTCAGTGCTGAGCCTGCCATGGCCAGGCAGTGGGCCAGAAGGGAGCAGTACAAAATGGCAAAGAGGGAGAGTCGCAGGAAAGAAAGTGGTACCGACAGAAGAGAGCAGAAACACAGTCTGTACTCATCGGAACTTGATGGTATGCAGTGCGTCGTTGCTTGCCAGAACCCTTGGCAAGCAACAGAAAAACAGTAACACTATACTAAGAAGACATCTTGGCAAGATGACACGCAAGTTTGTTCCCTTGGATATATAAGTCACTACTCCATTGTCCCTTTCCATGAAGCATAGCAAGCACTGTCACAAGGTTCCTGCTGGCATCTATCATACATTTCAGTGTGGCCAGAGTGAAATGTCATGAAGAAAGTTATGTAAACATTATATATAGTGAAATTCAGGTCAAAGACCTAGAAAGGGTACAGCTTATTTTCTCTTTAATACTGATATTCAGAGAAAGAGGGCTGGCACATGGAACACTCCCAGTTTTATGCAGAGGCTAGACCTCAAAAAGTCATGCTTATAGGTAACGGAAAACATGTAACACAGTATGTACCCGCTTCCTAGCAGAGTTTGTTGCTCATTCTTCATGTGAGCTTCACTTGGGGACCTGAAAAAAAATCACAGAATACAACAGAGCTCTGAGTTAAGATGTTTCTGTGGATCCAAGGAGCTAATGTATTAGATGTAAACTCTAGCCAAAGGAAGTCAGATTCCATATTGTCTTACAATACTAAGCAGAGAACTTGAAAGCCATTCAGATTAGTTCTAGTCTTGAACTACTCCTACTGACCAAATCATGTGGCATAAGTCATTTTAATGGACTTAAGACAAAGTTGATGAGCAAGAGCATTAAGCCCGTAATAGACATAAAAGAATAAAAACTTAAGAACATATTTACAAACAGACCATACAAGACCTCTATGACACAGTGAAAAGATTAAGTTTATGTAAATTTCAATGCAGAAGGTGCTGAGGTATAGACTAAATACATAGTAAACCCCTTCAGCAACCTCCTCAATGGCTGGCAAAGATACGAACATTAAGGTACAGAATGTCTTTAGAACCCAAATGGACATGACTGTAAAATAACCACCCAACATCATATCACTCTTATTGTCTGGATACAAAAAGATGCTGATATGCCAACTCACTTACAAAGCTCAAAGGCATCAAAACGTCAGTAGATTTCTCAAGAGAAGTTTTAAAGTCCAGGGATCTTGAAATTATATATTCAGCTCTGAAAGGAAGTAACTGAGAACCTGTATTATTGTCATCTGGTAAACCTGTCTTTCAAAATCAAAAGAAAGATAAAAACCTTTGAAGGTAAACAAAAATAAAGCAACTCGTGGTTACTAAGTAGCATTGCAGAAGACATAGGATTATACAGAAGAATAAATAATCACAGCTAGGAAAACAGAGGAAAAAAGAAATTTAACTAGAAGATCAAATAATGAATTAGAAAAGAACAGAACATCATAAAAGCAAAAGAAAATGACAGTAATAAGTACAGTTTTCCATTATGACCCTAGATGTAAATGTTAATTTTCCAATTTTGTCACAGTCTTGTTTTTTGAATTAAAAATTGAGATTTAACTGTTTGTTGCCTGCAACAAACACACCCCATCAGCAAAGACAAGCCTAGACTGAAAGTAAAAGAACAGAAAATTGTATCCTAAGCAAATGGAACTCAGAATTAAGCACAATAGCTCTACTCATATCTGACAAAGTATATTTCCATCCCAATAGGTCACAATAGATTAAAAAAGATCTATACATAGTGGTAGGTGAAACAGTAAATAAAAAGATAGGATTATAAGCACATTTATAAGCAAATGATGGTGCATTCAATCACGTAAAACAAACACAACTGGAGTAAGCAGACAGAATGAAAGGTATGGCCCTATGTAACATAGCAAGTAACTTCAATACCCCACTTTCTCTAGCACAGAAGTAATCTAGTCCAGAAACGTAAAAGAAACTTCAGATCTAAACTGCAGCATAGATCAAATGGGCTTGAGGCAGTCTTAAGATGTCCAACCCAACTACTACAGAATAAATGTTCTTTTTATTATCTCATGGAACTATGTCTAAAACATACCCTGTTATATACCATTAAAACATATCTTACCAAATACAATAAAAAGAAATGATTTCTCATATCTTATTAGATCAAAATGGAATGAAGCAAAAAATTAACATCAAGACAAACTTTAGAAACAATGAAAACACTTTCAGACAGAACAATAATCATTTTATTTTGTTTTGAGACAATGCCTCTGTCTGGATCCCAAGCTAGCCTGTACCTTACTCTAAGAGTACCTTAAACTCATGGTCACCTTCATTCTTTATCCTCTTGGTTACTAGGATTATAAGCATGTACCACTACCTCTGATTTAATAATAAACTTCTGAATGATTGGTGGGTATTTGAAGGAGTGTGTGGGGGGGGTAAAAATCCTAGCGAGTGAAAATGGAAACACAGTGGAGTTAATAGGACAGAATGAGGTAGTTCTTAGAATATCCTCTTAACTTTATAGTTATTGGTGACTACAATCAAAAATAAGAGAGATTTTGATTATACCTTTCATGATAGATAAATCTCAAGGCCTTAGAAAAATAAGAACAAGTCAGTCCAAAATCCAGAAGATAGAGATGAATCATAAAGACCAGTGTTAAAATTTAAGATAAATATAAAAGAATAACACAAAGACGAATGAAACAAAGACCAATGAAACTGTAAAATCATGAGTTAAATGAGAAGGGATAAAGCTCAATTAACAGAATCAGTGATGAACAGGGGTTATTAGTGTATCTCCTTGAAAACCTGGCTATCCAAATCCCCCAAAAGGGCACAAACAAAAACAACAATATCTCTGATGAGCATACACAAAAAATGAATTATGAAATTAATTCAACAACAGGTTAAGAAGATCATATATCATGATCAAGTTGGTTTCATGCCAGGGATGCAAGAATGGTTGAACATGCATAAATCACTAGACATAGGATGCCATTAAGAGAACCAATAATAAAATCACATGATCATCTTAATGAACGCAGAAAAGGCAAAATCTCCATGATGAAATCTGTGAACAGACTAAGATAGAAGGATCATATCTGAACGGAACAAAAGCCATTTATAACAAACATCACACCAAAATGGGAAAGCTGAAAGCTTTTTCTCTAAATTCAGAATTGACATGGGATAATGGTTGTCACCCTTTTTGCTGGTTAGTTGTTTGTCAATTTAACACAAGCCAGAGTCATCCAGGAGAGGGGATGCCAGTTAAGGAAGTGCCTCCATCAGATGGCATGCTGGCAAGTCTCTGGGGTCATTTTCTTGACTAATGATTGATATGGACCAGCAGAGCTCATGATGGATGGTGCTTCTCCCAGGTAGGTGGTCCAGGGTTATATGAAAAAGCACCCTGAGCAAGACAGGGAGAGGAAGGTCAGTAAATGGCACTTCTCCATGTCTCTATTTCAGTTCCTGCCTTGAGTTCCTGCCATGACTTTCCTTCATAAAAGCTGAAACAGATTATAAGCTGTAAGCTGAAATAAACTCTTTTTCCTCAAAATTGCATTTGGTCATGGTCTTTATCACAGCAATAGAAATAAAACAAAGACCATAATTCTTATTCAGTGTAATGTCTGAATTTTTAGCCACAGGCATACAGCAAAAGAAAAAAAACAGTATACAGATAGAGAAGAAAGAAGTCAAGTTAACCCTATTTGCAGATGATGCAGTCCAGATACTCCACCATGACTGGACAGTAGCTGCACCAATTTATATTACTGACAATTCAGCAACATGTAAAAATCAGGAGGTTTTTTGTTTGTTTGTTTGTTTTTTTACCTGCCAGTATCCTGAGAAAAATATCAGGAAAATAAGAACAACCTAGGAATAATTCTAAACATGAAAGTGAAGGTCTCTGTAATAAAAGCTATAAACACCAAAGGAAGACTTTGAAAAAGACATCCAAACCTGAAGAGCCAACGTGAGGTCCTGTATAGAAAGAGCAACACTGAAGGCATCAAAATACTTCAAATTACACTACTGAGCCATAGTAACCAAAATAGTACAATTCTGGCACAGAAACAGATATGCAGACCAATGAAGTAGGGAATCCAGAAATAAATGCATGCTGTTACTTCCATATGATTCTTAGCAAAAGTGCTAAGAAACACATGTTAGAGAAAATACAACCTCTTTAACAAATGGTCCTTGGAAAAACTAGCAATTTCAATGTGGAAGCACACAATTATATCTCTGTGATTCATCCTGTAAAAAAAATCAGTCCAATAAGGATCAGAGACCTTAATGCAAAGTCTGAATCTTTGAGGCTACCAGAGGAAAACATTTAAAAAATGAGACACAGGCTACAAAATAGGAGGAAAAATCTTTTTCACTTATTACTTTAACAGGATTAATGTACAAAATACATAAACACCTAAAATAAAATAACAGGAGAACAAATGATGCAGTCAATAAGTCAGCAAAGAACTCCATAGACACTTTGGAAAATTAATTACAAAGCTGAGTGTACTTGCTTATGCCTATGATCCCAGGACTCAGGAGGTCAAGGCAAGAATATTGCCATAAGCTCGAGTCAGCTTGGACTACAGTAGACAGTTCCACGCTGGCCCTGGCTATGTGGCAAGACTGAGTCTTAAAAAGCAAGTCCCCGGAAAGTACAAACGGCTAACAATGCATAAACATGCTAACTATCTCCGATCATCAGGAAAATTCAATTTGGAACTATACTGACATTGTATCTTACCCCAGTAAGATGCCTATACAGATAAAATGCTGGCAAGGATGAGAAGGGGAAAGGAACTCTTAAAACGCTCACTCACTGACAGTAGGAGTGGAAATTAGTGCAGTCACTGTGGGTATCAACACGGAGGCTCCTTAGAACCCGCTAAACTGAAATATCATACGATTAAGCTCTATCAGTCCAAGATGAAAGAGAAGGGAAAAGCCATCACACCACAAAAATGCACTTGTATTTACCACAGTGCTTCATAAAAGTCAAGACATAAAATGAGTACAGCGGCCACCAACAGATGTGTGGATAAAGAAAACCTTGTCCGAGCCAGGCAGTGGTGGTGCATGCCTTTAATCCCAGCACTCAGGAGGCAGAGGC
>LOJH01006185.1:0-15261 GCA_001685095.1 Ellobius talpinus | reverse complement strand
TGTGTGTGTGTGTGTGTGTGTGTGTGTGTGTGTGTGTGTGTGTGTGTAGACAAAGAGTGCCTGTAGAGGCCAGCAGAGAGCCCCAAATCCCTCAAAGCCCGAGTTACAGGCGGTTGTGACCGCTTGGGCGGTGGCAAACAAATCACCGAACTGTTGCCTCCGTTTCATGGCATTGCTTTTAAGCAGGAAAACAACAAAATCAGCTGTGTGCCCATGTCCAGCATGCTTGAAAACTTCCCAGCATCTTGTTACACATGTCTATCTTAGGGGTGGCTTTCTGTCTGCCAGGAAAGCTATTTCTAGAAAATTATGGGCATGGGCTATATATGTGATGGGCATCTTAATCCTTACTTCTTGCAGGGGAACTCACCTCTCCACACAAATACCCAATGTTAGGATATTATCGGGCACTATAAGCCTTTATATTGAGGTTTGCTAAAGTATGATAGTATCAAGGACTATAGGGGTCTCTTATGTGTGACTCCATAACTAACTAGCAGAAGCAACATGCACCATGACCTTGGTAGGAATGAAAGTTACTAGGCTTCACCCCAGACCTCCCAAATCCCAAACTCTGGGGATGGGTCTTTCACGTCGTCCAAGGAAACTCTGGTGCAGGCTTAAGCTTGAGATTCATTGCCCTCCTCATTGAAACTTCACAAGTGTCTGACAAACTGTCATCTTTTTCTCTGATTTTGTCAACAGGTGATGCTTAAAAGAAATCCCACACTAGCTCAGAATTGAGTACAATAGAAGGTTATTTATTTATTTATTTAAAGGTAGACTCACAGATCACAATCCTCTGCTGGACTGGGGAACAGGAATGGAACCCTGCAGCCAGGAAAGAGGCTGGACATGTGCTTTACATGGGCATATATAGAATAAGAGGCCACGCCCAAGTGGGCGGTAGGAATTCCTGCAGCAGACATGAAGAAAAGGTGGTTCCAAAAGGTGAGGTCATTTGTCACTCAGCTGGTTGATGTCAGGCTGACGCTCTGGTTGTTTAGAGGCTAAACCTGAAGCCTTTTCTGCTTAACCAGTGGCATTGTTGCTGCGGCCACAGAGTTACCCAACTCAGAAAACAACTCTGTCAGGCAAACAACATCTTTCCTGGTGGGGATGCCATGTCCCCATTCCCACCTTCACTGGGAGACACACAGAACCACACCCCTAGGCTGGAAGTTTTAGCAGCAATGAAAATATCAGGAGAGTAGCTGTTGGCGTTTCAAGCTCTTTGACTTCAGGAGGATTTAGCCTTCAGCAGCCAAACGCACAAAGGACGTGGACTTAGAGTAACAGAAACATGAGCTGCTGGATTGGATCCTAAATCTCAATGCGACCCTGCTACGTCCCGTCTTCCAATCAGGTGGCAGAGCAAATGGTGAAGCTGAGGGAGAAAGACAAAGAGGAAGGAGGGCGGTGTAAGCGGAGGCACGGACAGATCTCTGAGATAGGGAGCCTTTTGCTCTTGGCCATGCCTACAGCTGATCAAAGCTATCCAGAAAGAGAAAGAGATCCCTTTTATTCCACCAGGAGAACAGATGTCTTTTCTCCTGAACCTTGATGGCACAGTGCAGGCAAAGCTGGCTTCAATGAGGTTCCTATTGATGCCTACTTCTTGGTTGTGATGAGGTACAGCAACTCTGCAAGCCATTGCCACCAGGAGAAAATGGCTAAAGGGTGTGTTAAATCTTTCTGGGTGATTTCAAGAAAAAAAAAAACAACTTCATCCAAATCTAGAATGGTCTCAAAATAAAAGCCTTTTTAAAGGGGCAGCCAGTCTGGAAGGGCAGAGAGTGGTTTGAAAAAAGCCACCAGTGCTAGCCATGTCTGTAAATGCCAACCCTCCCTCTCTGTCCTGAGCCACCGAAAGCAAGCTCAGAAACAGAGGGGACATCAGCATCTTTCCAAACTGTCCATGAAGGTCACTGGGACCTAGATGCTCCTGTTCCTAGAGCAAGTGATACTTCCAGGAACTGTCTCTTTGCCTCCTTGCTTTGGTCCTCCCGATGTGGGCACGTCTAGCTTACAACGTGACTCCTAGTTGCTAGGTAACATGACTACTTATGTTTGGTGTAGCATGTCTCCACCTATTCTTTCCTTGAAAGGGGTAGACAGGTTGTAGGGAAGAAACATTTGCTGGAAGGAAGTCGCTGGCGGTAGCCTATTCTTTCTTTCTTTCTCCTGTTCTGCTGAGCTGCCAGACGGAGTACTTAAAAATACACCTCAGCTGTTGCTGGGTGTCAAAAATTTCACATCCACTGACGGCCTGTGAACAGTTCTGATGGGAGGCTTGATATGACATCCTACAACCCAGGAGGTAATTTGATGGCAGACAAGATCAGTCAACGCATTATAGAACAAGAGAGTCCATTCTTTGATTTGGCACCCCCTGCACCAAGAGCAACAACTCTGTCTCATAATTGGATATGCAATATTGTCCTTACCACGTTCTTTCAAGAAGCCTGAAAATATGATAAACATGTCTCCCATTGGTAAAGAAGTAAGGAAACCAGGTCAGGACCGCTACTTTTCAAGCACAAGTTGGAGTCTGCACAATATGCAAGTTTATTTTTATTGGGAACTCTCATGATGCCAGAGCTAAGCACTATCATCCAATCCTCAGGAGACCAATGAGCTAAGTACCTATCTTATGGATGACTGAGGTTAAGAAAGTGGTTTGCTTTGCCTATGGTCCCCTCCCTGGTGAAAACCTGATGGGGTCTGGCCTCTAACTCAAGGCCCTGTGGAACCCATCCCTATGCTATTGTGTGTGTGTGAGTATGTGTGTGTGTGTGTGTGTGTGTGTGTGTGTGTGTGCCATAGGATGGACACTCTAGTCCACATATTTTAAAAACTCTACGAATGAACCTGGAAGTAATTCTTTTGAGTAGCTACGTTATTGACTCAGATTGCTGATAAGTGACCACATTAGCTGACATTTTCAAAAATAAATGTACTTTTCACCAAGAGGTTTCCTAATAACTGGGAGAACCAGGAGCCCTGGATGTATTGAAACAACCATCCTGACATGAATGGTCCAGGATACAGGGGCCCTGTGGCTCCTCTTGGTGACAGAAGTTACCTCATCTTGCCACTCGGGGTAATCATTACCAGAAACTCACAAAACATGCCCCATCTTATCTCATTTTCCTTGATCTTCATGCTAATCCAATGCACCCAGAAGGACATTTCACAAAGGAGGGAGATGAAGTTCACAGAGCATAATAAAATCATCTAGAGCACATGACTGTCCAATGCTTCAGGGACAGGCAGCAGCTGTGCACCCTCACTGATAAAGGCCAGCTGTGCACCCTCACTGATAAAGGCCAATCCTTTTGCCTCGTCACTAGGGCAACTGGCAACCCTTTCAACATGTTTGCTCCTGTCTGAGAACTGGATTTCTGCCTCCCATAGAAGTTCACTGCCTATAGACGAGGTTGGTGGGTGGAGAATCAGAATCAAGCTTTCTGGAAGTCACAGGACTAATCTCACGTAGCAAAGTTAGCTCTGGCTACCATTATCATTATACCATTATTTCTTGCCTCCATGTGTATAGCAGCCTCCATCAAACCTTCCTATTATGGCATTCATCAGCTACTTCCACTGGGTGTAAAGGGCAGGTTGATTGACAAGGAACTGAACAAATGTGCAATTGGCCATTGTGATAATGGCCTTTGCCATAGCTTTTAGCTTCTTTCCAAACCTCAGTTATTAGCATCTGTATAAAAGTTAAGCAGATATACAAACACTTGCAGGGCAAAAGGGTTGTTCTTGCATATCGGTAACCTTTTAACTTTCTGATTATATGTTTGCAGGACAGGAGCCATACTAGGTCTCCATATGTTTTTAATAACATCTAACACTATACCAGTTCAATCTTAAAATCTGTACTTACTAAGCTTAGGACTTACTTCTTATTTTAATCCAATTTTCCAGTTGGAGTTGAACATTGATAGCTGTGGATCCAGTCCTACTGACAAGTGCAAATGCAAAATTTTTCTTTTACCTAACTGTGTAGGCAGAGACTGCATTTAGTTTCGTGTGATTATTATTATACCTGAATAATCACACAGAAACTATATTAATTACAACACTGTTTGGGCTATTAGCTCAGGTTTCCTTTACATCTTGAGTTAACCCATTTCCATCAATCTGTATATCATCATGAGCCTGTGTCCTAACAGTAAGGTTCTGGTGGTGTCTTTCTCCTTCGGCAGCTACATGGCATCTCCCTGATTCTGCCTACTCTCTCTGTATATATCTTTCAGTTGGGCTATATTCTGCCCTGCCATAGGTCAAAGCAGCTTTATTCATTAACCAATAAAAGCAACATATATACAGAAAGGCATCCCACATCATAACTGCCTTTTACTTCAACCTCCTTTGATATCATCTTGCTGATTTAAGCGTTCTCCACTTAATCATAGTCTCTGTCATTCCCATTTATATTGATTGCATATTAGTCTTTAAGGTCATTTATTCTAGTGTTTGATCTCCATATAAAACTGAATTAGATGGTCATGGAGAGGTACTGTAGTATAGGGTTTATTATAAGAGCATTGAGCATTAAGAAAAAAATAATGGCTTATTAAAATCTTAGGGATTTTATATAATGGTCTAAATATACACCAGACTGGTACCTTCTTAGGCCTTGGTTTCTTGACATAAAAAAATAAGATTAGTAATCCAGGCACATAGCTCATATATGTAATCTCAGATTGAGTGAGGCTGGAGCAGGAGGATTTCCATGAGTTTGAGGCCACTGTTACCTTATAATGAAACCATCTCCCACAAAACAAACCAACAGCAAGAATCAGCGTGGTTACTATTATCAATTGACCCATGAGTCAAGTTTTTGTGAAGACTGAATGACAGGAAATGAGTGACCATTTCTGGGAAGCTCAAGTCCAGAGCCTGTCTTCATGTGGGTCTGGATGCTTATGGGATGATCTCGTCAGGGACAGAACAACAGCAAGCCAAGACTTTGTGGAGGTACTGTTAGCTCTGCAGGCTCTTTCTAATCCATGAACACTTTCTGATAGCTACATTTCCCCATACCAGAGCATAAAAGCATAAGCTCCTCCTGAGAAGAAGGAGAATGAATGAACACAAGAGAAATCAAGGAAGACTCTGAGATTTAACCTCCCACAGGGTTGGAACACTCTGCCTAATAGTCAGGCCATCATCAACAAACAAGGGCCCCTTCCCTACAGATATTTCTTCCCTTTCCTCTGCTTCTGTGTTGCCTGTGCTTGGCTCTGTCAAAGCCCCATCACTGGGCATTACAGCTTCCAGTTCAGGAGAGGACACACATCTTCACACGGTAGTAGTAAAGATCTGACATTTTATGGGTCTTCATCTTTGATAGCTTTGGGAAGATTCAATTCTTGCTCATCTTTTAAAACCATCCTCTGTCCTCTAAGCCCACTGTAAGTGACCAAGGCTGTTTTTCTGGGTTTTGATACTTTTTACAGTCAGAATCTTCTTCAACATAAAGGGTGCCCTCAACCCCATCAGAGCCTGAAGCTTCCTCCTGATCCACTTTAGCTTCAGTCGTCAGCTAATCATCTCCTTCCCCCTCGGCTACATTTGGAAGCCCAAAAAGGGAATGCTGAAAATGTGTCTTTATTCTCCTTGCCCTGCCTGCTTCCTTAGAACAGTTAATCAGGAAAAGGACAAGCAAAGAGATGCTAGTTAAGTTAGTTAGAAACCTCAGGCATCCACTTAGTGAACACCATCCCCTTACAGGAGAAACCAATGAGGCAGCTAAACACGCTCCATGAATGGATTCTTTCAGCCTATGGCCTTTCCTGTGATGCAATTTTCACATTGAATGGTTAGATGTACTTGGTCCAGACCTATGTCCTGAGATAAGACTGAACTTGTTCTGCAGAGACCTGATTAGATCATTCTTACCTTAGGAAAAGGCATATGTCTTTGCTCATGTATCTGAGCATCTCATCCAAATCTGGGCCACAGACACTATAAGGTGTTTCTCTCATCCAATCTATCCTTATCACCTTCACAAACTCTCATTCAAATTATAGATCTTCCCAACACTGTCCACATGTGTGCACATGTGTATATGCATCCATGTATATGTTGGGAGGAACCCCCAAAGTTGATGTCAGGTGTCTTTCTTAATCACTCTCCATTTTACTTGAGGTAGGGTCTCTGAACACAGAGCTTGCTCATTTGGCTGGTCTGGCTGGCCAGGTTCCCTGGGGATCTTAGATCCATGCCTTCTGAGTATTGGCATTACAAGCATCTGGCATACCTGTCCAGCTTTTGTGTATGCTCAGAGATCTGAACTCAAGTCTTTATACTTGCATGGTGAATGTTTTTGCCTCTAAGCCAGTGGCTCTCAACCTCTGGGGTCACAGAGGTTGCCTAAGACCATTGGGAAACACAGATATTTACATTATAATTCATAATAGTAGCAAAAATACAGTTATGAAGTAGCACCGAAAATAATTTTATGGTTGGGGGTCACCACATGAGGAACCATATTAAGTGGTTGCAGCATTAGAAAGGTTGAGAACCAGTGTTCTAAGCCATCTTCTCAACCCCTTAATTTTAAAGTCTATCCCAGGTGATCTCTTTGGGCAGCAAAGGCTATGAATCAGCAAGTCATGCAAACTTCTCAAAGGAGTGATTTGTGCTAAGCACCCTTAAGGTATGCGGCATTATCCTCACAGAAAACCTAGTCAAAGCTTTTATGTGTGTGTGTGTGTGTGTGTGTGAGTGTATAATATAGTATAATAACATCGAAGTTAAAGCAGAATCCAGACACCCTGTGCCTACATCTTGGGAATGTTTGTGAGACGAGACGGTGCCACTACCTTAGACAACATAAAATGTGGCCAGGAATGTGGCTTCATTGCATCAGAGGATACTGCAGAGAATAAATTTTGCCTCTGGAGTAGAGCCCTCACCTGCAGTCACAAATTCCTTCTGGCAGTACACTTGCTACTATCAGGACGAAGGAATGGAGAGTGGGGAAGAATCTCTTAATGCTGTCTCTCCAGATCCCGCTCGTCATCAGCTTCTGATGCAAAACACAGATCTTTGCTGAGTCCGTTATCTATGGATCGCAAGGGAAGGAGACAAGCTGTTGCCACGCATGATGGATGAAGCCAACTACGGAGACGGTTAGAAACTCTCCCAGCCTCACAGCTATGAAACAAAAAGGCAGAGGAGAAAGGGGCCATCTGCTTCATGCTGGCTAAGGATGCATCTCTGCTTGGGTGGAATGAAGATACCTCCACTCCTCTAAACAAGAACAGCAACAACAGTTTCTTGTTCATTTTTGGAAAAATTGCTTCCTTTAGGTAGGGGGCATTTGTTACATATCTGTATATATAGAATTAGGGAAGAAACAAGAAACACTCCAAATTATCTCTCTGTGTACTTGTGTGTGTGTGTGCATGAGTGCGTGCATAAGTATGTGTCCTGGTACATGCATATATATGTGTGCATGCATGCAAATATGTATGCATGTATATGCATATGTATGTACGCATGTATGTGTGTGTGTGCACGTGTGTATGTGTAGGTCAGCAGTCAATCTCAGGTATCTTTCTTTGCAAACTCTCCGCCTTCCTCATTTTTTGAGACTGGGTCCTGAGTCTCACCAATTAGGCTAGACTGGCTGTCCAGTGAGCCCCAGGAATCCTATCCCTGCCTCCTCAGCACTGGAAATACAAGAATAATTAACCATGCCGGACTTTTTATATGGGTGCTGGTGACCAGACTTGGGACCTTGCGCTCCTGCGGCAATTCCTTTACCAGTTGAGCTACCCTTCCAAGCCCTCTCCAATTCCCTTTCAGTGTCTGATATTAGGGCAGAGTCTAGACATGGAGCAGACCACATAGAATTTTCTGCTCTTCTTAGACTTGTAACAAATGGGAGTTTCAGTGGTTTTGACTGTGGGTACCTTGAATATGGCTTGTATCCTGGAGGGGCTCTGAAAGATGTGGGATTTGGGCTGGCATATTGTAAAATGAAATCCTCATTGGTATACAGGAACAAGGGTTTCCCACCTGGGCCCCATCAGTGGAACCTGTAGTGCTGGAGGATTCCCAGAGGGACACCAGGAAAACAGAGAAACTGAGTCCTGGTTCACTTCCCTCCCACCATGCCCTTCCTTGTGAAAAGAGCATGCTCTTTCTCATGTTTATCTACTGGAGTTCTGGGTATGGTTGCTTTGGAAAAACTATTTTAGTTCGTTCAAAAATATTTTTCAGGAAAGATAAAAGTTTCTGAAGCATGGATATAGTATGATATGATTTTAGAATGCATAAAATATAAATTTAAAATACATGGAAAAAAGAAATGTTGTAGAAAGGAACACATTTTCTCTTACTAAAGTCTTTATTAATGATTCATGTTTTGGGTTGTGTTTTTTACTCTTTAGTTCTTTGGTCTTTTGGGGAGGGTCTGCCATCCAGCTCCCAAATAAATACACACAGAATCATATTCTTTCTTATAAACGCCAGGCCTCAGCTTGGCTTGTTTCTAGCCAGCTTTTCTTAACCTACATTATCTCATCTATCTTTTGCCTCTGGGCTTTTACTTTTCTCTGTTTCTACATATCTGTTCTTTCCTTCTAATTCTGTGTGTGGCTGGGTGGCTGTGTGGCTGGGTGCCTGGCCCCTTGTGTTCTTGCTCCTTGTTCTCTTGCCCTTTCTTCCTCTTCCCAGATTTTTCCTCCTCTTTATTCTCTCTGTCTGCCAGTCCCACCCACCCTTTCTCCTGCCTTGCTATTGGCCATTGAGCTCTTTATTAGACCATCAGATGTTTTAGATGGGCAAAGTAACATAGCTTCACAGAGTTCTAGAAAAGCAACATAAAGGGCTGCAACACATCTTTGCATTGCTGAATAAATGTTCCACGGCATAAACACATGTAACACTTCTTAAAATAATATTCTACAACAGAACTCAGAAGTGTAAATTAAAAGAAACGTTGTTAAGAAATCTGTACGTCTCGGGCAGAGACTGTAGCTCAGTAGAGTGCCTGCAAAGTGTGAATGAGCTTTACTCTCAGAACCGCCAAAAATAATAAATAAATAAATGCAATCTTAAATATGAGCCTTTGGATCACATAAATATGAGCAGGATGCCTTTAAATGATATATAGGTTAAGTGTGGGCCTTCCTTATAATATGAAACACTGACTTTGGGACATCTTAAAGTTTATACCTCAATGCCCCATAAAAGGAGCAGGCTGGCAGTTTCCACCTGCCTATTTACCAGATGGAAATTAGTAATGAGCTATCTACTAATAGGCACACTTGAAGTGCCATCTACTCTTGGAACAGGTGCTTTAGAAAGAGGACTTGATTGCTACTACCCACCACACTTTGGCTATAGGAAACGAGGACTAGATCTTGGGTCTTCTGTGCTGGTTTCTACAATAGAAGCAAGGGCATAGTGTTACATGTACCAACTTTGGAGTTAGACACTGGTCAAAGCCTTGATCTCTAACTTTTCTAAGTTACAACCACCAAAAGTCTCTCCACACCTCTCCTTTCTTATCTGGATCACTAAAGTCATGATCAATGGCACGTAGTAAGATGAATCTTATATACAATGATATCAGTTTGTCACATAATGTAGGACTAGACCCAATCTGAGATCACCAAGTATTTACAGAAGAAACTGGCACTGTGATCAAATTAACTGTATGGCCCCACTTGGGCAGTCTTCCTGACAAGATCAAATATGTGTTTAATTCCTTGTCATTTGGAGAAACTCAGAGAAGAGACTGCAGTATTCTCAATCACAACTCAATCAAATATGTGGTGCCTCTCATGAGTAGCATTATAACGTGACCTCTTATCAGGCTTCAAACATGGGATTTGACTTCAATTTCCCATTTTCTTGGAAGATGGGATGGTATGTAAAGAAATATGTCATTGTTTGGAATATAAACTACAAGGTGCAATGACAGAGAGATACCACATAGTTTAATTTGGAAGTTCTTTAAAACAATTCAAAATCCAAATCGGTTTCATAAATACCCACACAATAAATAGGCTTTTAAATGGGAAAAACATGCATGAGTGCATGTCTTTAGTTGCATAAAAAACAAAATAGGAAATCCACTTCTCCCAGTAGGTACTACATCCAGTTAAAAATAGAAAGGGTAGATACAACAAGGTGCAAGCAGCAACTTCAGATAGTTGAGAAATAGAAGAGAGATTAGTATCTCAAATCCAGAAATTCCGTGCAAATGCCAAAATTTATTTGAACGTTCAAAACCCTGTTTCCATCTAGTTAATCATAAAATTTTCAAATTCAACTCTTTTGATGACATCGTGTTGGTAAAATGACACAAACACATTCTCCTAGGTACATTTTTTATTACTGAACATGTAATTGGCATTCCTGGCTCTTTTTTATGAAATACGGGACCATGTATATTAAGCACTAGCTCCTTTATCCTCATGTATTTGCACCGGGTGACTACAAACCATGCAAGCCAGTTTTGGTTATCTTCTGAGAGAGGGAGCAGGCACACAGGCTTCATAAAGGTACAGGGGAATCACAGAGAAGCAATACTGCGCCGTGCAGTGTTTACAGGAGAGAACTTCACCCTTCCGCGTGCCGGGATACTCATGAAAACACACTCACGGTATTTCTGGGAAGCACAGTTTCCTAGTGTGAATCTGGACTTGACAATATCTAAAAGAATTAAAAGCAAAAAAGGAAGCATAACTGTTTATATTCAACTATTTTTGCAAAACATTTTGCATTACTAGGGGAGTAAAACTTACTAGGTGACTCAATGCAAAGACACTAGTGTCTTTTTTTCTTTCTTGTCTGCTTTCCTTGTTTTTTATGTGTCTACTTAGGCACCCTTCCCATGGTGATATTTACTACTAACTGATTCAGGGTATTTGAGCACCTCCTGGTTAACCCAGCCTTTCTTAACCTTATAGGCACCTTGTACCCGCCTAGCGAGGTCTTCAGCTGTACTTCTGCTTCTGGATTCCTTTATCTGCTTCAGGAGAGGTCCACTGTGCAACCAAGATGGAAAAAAAAATCACAGCTGTTAACACATCTAATTGCAAGATGAGCCAGACATTCCCACTTTCCTCAAGATGGTGACTACATGATCAAGCTAATTCAGACCCAAGTCGACAACGAGAGGAACTAACACAAACTATTGCTGGAACCTGCAAGATGGCATAGCAAGGAAAGGCACTTGCTGCCAAGCCCTACTGCCTAGGTTGTATCCCCAGCGTCCCCAGAGTGGAGAGAGTGAACTGACTCCCACTAGTTGCCTTCTGATCTCCGCATAAGCACTGTGCCAATCATGACTATTCCTGGAACATTTCCTTACTTTCTTTTCTGCTTTCTGTCAGGGGCCAAGGCAACAGGACTGGGTCTTTGTCCAAGTTCAAGGTCTGATGGAGGGCACGGATAATGGAATAAGATAGGGAGAGAGATTAGCACTGAATTCCAAAGGACCCCACCAGTGAGACTCTAGGATGCAAGCTAAGGGAAATGTCTTTCTGTGGAAGTGACAGGGGACCTGGATCTTTCAAGCTTGAGTTAGCTCAAACATACATAAGCAAAAGTTTGCGTTTAATATCAAGTCCATTTTAGGCACAGGGAAGTATAAAGGTAGCAAGAGATGTCTGTCTCTGGAGCCAAGAGTTAATCAACAGGGCAGAGAGGAAGGGTGAACAAATTAGATAAGATTTATACAGAAGATATCTGTGTGCTCTGTTGGGAGTTTGTGGGTGGGGTTGGTGGTATGGAAGGCTCTGGAGAAAATTCTGAAAAATAAAAAAAATGGATTGGGCTTTGAGACAAATCCCAGAAAATTCTTTTGAAAAAAGAAGAAACCAGGGCACACTTGTCCATCAAATGGTACTGTGGTGGTCTACTTCCTCAGGATCTAGTTCGTGAGACCATCTTCATGTGACAAGGATACCTAGATGCTCAGCCCCAATTTCCAAAATACTGTTGTGGCTGAGACTTCACAGTGAAGGAAGTAATCTTAACCCATTCCAGCACATCCAAATGCCATGAAGCACCTCTTCTAAGTAAAAGAGTAGTAATAGTTATACTGGTATACACATCTTTTTTCTATTCTTTATGATAGGAATTGATATATATTTAATTTTTAATTCTTTAGATGAGACAATGTCTCACTATGATTTCCCACCTGCTCTCAAACTCCAGGGCTCAAATGAATCCATTGCCTCAGCTTCCTTAGTTTCTGGATCTTAAAAGTATGTCCCACTGTGCTCAACAATATAGATTTAATTCTTATGGAGAGCTTTGCTACGGAGATACCATTCTATCTACTAACTGAAGTTTCAATGAAATGAAGCAACTTCCCCAAGCTCACATGGCTTGTACGTGGCCCACCTGGGATAAATACTCACACTGAACTGCCAAGCTAGGCTTCTTTCATCTTATGCTGATCAACTGCCCAATTCTTCCCAGTCCCATGGTCCATAAACAGAGGGCAAAACAAGGAAACCAAAACATTGATAATTTGTTAGGTCTCGCATCAGCTGTGAAAGACAGTCTAAAAAGGAAGAGAGCATATGGCCATAGCCAGTCTCTTCCAGCTGCACCAATGGAAGAAGCTTCTGACTACTCTTTGGGAACCTGGCAAGTCCACTCAGAGGACCTATTTTCTAGGTTACTTGTTAAGCTGCATACATCTTCCAAAAACCATAGGAACTGGTCCCTGAGTCCTGGCTTGAGCTACTCAGTGCTCCTGCCTCTTGACAGTATTTTCTTATGACCTTGTGAACTTCCCTGCATCATGTTTCACAGTGAATTATCCAATGACTCCATGCCAGAGTCTGAGGATGTTGCCAAGGAACAGACTGTATTCACACTCGAAGGCCCGCAGAGCAGAGAGTAGACAAAGGAGTGAAATACCAGCCTACTTCTCTGTATCTCCAGTTCTCAGCTGAGCTGGATTGTCCAGAAGATTTGCCCCTTTTGTGGTATTCTCTGCTCTTTGTCTGTAAAATGTAGGCCTGTGATGACTACACATAGTACACTCGAGTCCAAGTCCCGCCACTCACAGTGCTTTTGGTCCACAATGAATTTCCTTTTTCTAATTCAGGGAAAGATATAAGGAAGCCTTAGTGAAACAGCCTCCAAACAAGACATGTTCAAACTGCCACAGGGGAATGGTTACATGGACGGACATCTTTTGGAAACCAATGTTCCTCTTGGTTACTGCTAGAAGAGGCAGGGCTAGGGCTGGGGCTCTCCTGGGCTCTGGCTGGAGGCTGGTTTTGTTCACTCAGGGCGCTTTTGACCTCATTGACAAGGCAGCTTGGAGATGTGTGCCAACCTCCTGATCTGGCCGAGGCTGGCAGCCTGATGTGTTCTGAAGGGGCAAGGCTGGGTTTCCAGAAGGTACATGAAAAAGTCAAAAGCGGGAGTCCAGACAGACTCATTGTACACTGGGTAACACTGAAAAAGAGCATTGGGAATCCAGGGGTGCAGGCCAATCATCGGTGCTGGGATTGCTCGTTGATGAGGAACCCCTCCATGGCCACTGGGAATCTGTGAAACTTGTATTTAATCTCTGTGCCAAACTGTTCAAAAGGGTGAAATTTCTGAGCATAAAGTGCACAGGTTAAGGGCACAGATTCTAGCTTAAAATCCCAGCTGCGCTTTCTTTCCATTGTGTGGTTATAAAGGTTTTCCACTATGTTATAAGGGACGTTGCATAATCTCCTTGGAAAGAAAACCAAAGCAGTGTATAATTAACAGGGTCAATATTTACAAAGTCCTTAGGAAAGTACTTGGGAAAGGCCATTCAAGAATGATCATTTTGGATGTACAAGGAACTTCTTAGGTACTAGAGTTCTAGGTGACGGACTGACCTTGTCCTAAAATAAAAGGCCTCTCCTTAAATAACCAGTCTATCAAAGGATTACCTTTATGATCAACCATCTTTATTACCTGATTTGCTCCAGACTCTGAAATAGGAAGGAGAAAAGAGAATGCCCTTCTCTGGAGGAGCTACATGTCGAGGTAGGCAGATAGAGAGAAAGTACACATAAGGATATCATTATAATTAACTGGCTGGTTCAATGGCACAGCTATATTCGGAGGATAATGGAGACAGATGACAAATGCTAATGATGCCAGGGAGACAAATGACCTTCAGCATTTGCCCAGGAAAGCTTTGAGTAAGAACTAGCATTTGCGAGGAAGGGAACGGTCCCGGTCTTTCAAGCAGAAATGATATGCAAAAACCGATGGGTGAGAAAAAGTGGAACAAAGTGGAAGGGCCCTGTGTGTCCATGTTAGAGGAGTCTATAGGACAGGGCTGTGATGAGAGGGGGTGGGGGTGGAGGAGTGAGAACACCATCCAGGGCCTGAATGCCTTGGTCAAGAGGTACGCCTGTCCACAGGGTCCACACAGACGGATGACCCCTGCACTGGGTGCAGAGGAGAAGATGTCTAGGAGAGGTATCTAGAGTGCACCAAGAAAGCAAGAACATGAGGACCAAGACATGAGCAGCTGCTGTGCACAGCTTTGGGGCTGCAACGGAGAAGAGGAGTGTGTGGAAGATACCCGGATGCTGAATCAGGCCTGGATGAGACGGAGCCTTGTTTAAGCGCAACCACTGAGGTTCCCAGCCTGACTTATCAGGTGCCTGGGAGGCCGTCGGCTGAGATGAGTGGGAGGGACAGAAGCCTGTGTTCAGGGCACAGGCAGGGCCGATGAGCTCAGTTTGGGCTGCACTGCACTGGATTATATTGAGTGCGGCCCAGTGAGTGAATCCAGAATAGGCATCTGATAAAGATTAAGTTAGATAATGCACACAGAAGCTTCACAAGCTACAGAAAACTAATTACCCTCATTAGGATTGCCATTAGTGTGTAGCGCAAGCCTCGGAGTTCCCATTTAACCTCTCAGGGCCTGAAGTTTTGCATTCACTTCCATGGGGACAACAATTACCCCTTATTTCAAATTCATATGGATGCTTGTATGTAAAACGAAATTGTCTATAAAACATCAGCTCTTTGTAGGAGGACACACACACCCTCCACAATATTATTACAGGATTTTAAAGCCAAAGAGATGAGACAGCTTAAATCAGTCATTTTATCAATATTTAACAATCAGGAGACAATTACAGCCCTGCAATGCACAGCCTAACATGCACGCCATGTCCTCATAATTACACAAATGGAAATCAGCTTTTTCTAATTCTTATGTGTCTATTTTTAGGAATTTTTCCTGGAAGGAAAAAATAA
>LOJH01006184.1:8733-32886 GCA_001685095.1 Ellobius talpinus | reverse complement strand
GCGACTGCAGCGAGCCCTGACCGCGGACGGGACGCCTAGCCTGGCCCCGGCCTGGCCTGCCCCTGAGTGAAAGAAAGAAAAGAAAGGCTTTTCTTCCCCAGTTTGGGGAGCCCCGCTGTCGAAATAAGAACTTTGGTAGCGCCTTGGTCCATCTCTGGCGTTGGGTTTGGAGGGTTCTTGGTACTTGGGTAAGCTACTCATTTCTCATAGGTCCATTGGCATTTGTGTTTGGTAACAAGAAAGAAAGCTTGAGTTGTACCAATCACATTATAGTGCGCCTGTTTATTTATTTTGGGGATAAGGATTTATCAGCACCTCTGAATGTGCTAAGCATACACTGAGTTATCTCACTTAGCTACTCTTTTTTTATTTGTTATGTTTTTGGTTTTTAGTTTGTGTTTTTGCATGTAGAAATCCTCCAGCCGTCCTTATACTAATTGTTTGAGGCAGTGTAGGCTGGCCTAGACCAGGTGATCCTCTTTCTCCATCTTCCCAAAAGCTGACCTTAGCACTGCCACACCCCCTGCAGGCATTTTATTCTTCATAAAAATGTGGACATCCCGCCTCGCTTTTTATGTTTTGGAAATTTACTTATTCCTTCGGCTTCTGTTAAACATGTATTTATTGAGTAGTATTTTCCTTGCTAGGCCAACTCCTGAGTGATGTGATGCACACTTGGGAGTGAACACACACATACACACACACACACTTGACTTAGCACTTGACTTAGAACCCAATAGCCTTGGAGTTTGGCAACTAAATGTCCACCTGAGACAAGCCACACTTGTTCTGCATTCTTTCTATTCAATCTTGCAGTTCCACTAGAGCCTTGGATAGAGTGAGAACAGTCTTTTGTTCTCTGGTTAGACGATTACAACGCTTAATGCTGCCACTGCAAACACGGAACGTTTTGGATGTTTATTTATTGTTTTCTGGAAAGTATATCATTGCTAAAATATATTCTTCCTTTTATTTTCCTTCGTCAATGAGACTCTGTAGTAGTAGTGGTGGTGGTTCTCAACCTATGGGTTGGGACCCGTTTGGGAGTTAAATGACCCTTTCACAGGGATCACCTGAGACCACAGGAAAACAAAAGTACTTACATAACTTCATAACAGCAGCAAAATTACAGTTGTGAAGTAGCAATGAAAGTAATTTTATGGTTGGGGATCACCACAACAAGAGGAACTATATTAAAGGGTCACAGCATTGGGACGGAGGAGAACCACTGATCTATAGTTGTAACCTAGTTACCTACTTCCCATCTGCATTGCCAAAGTTAGGTGACTGGAGAGTAGGGGTTAATGGAGACTTGCATTGCTCTGTTGAGTCGATTGATTCCAGTTATTTCCTTATACACTTGAATGATTTTATGTAGGCTGAACTACTTAAAAATGAATTCACAGGGCCAGAGAAATGTCTCAGCAGTTAAGAGCATGTACTGCTCTTGCTGAGGATCCATGTTCAGTTCCTAGCACCCAAGTTGAGTTACTCACAACCCCCTGTAACTCCGGCTTCAGGAAAGACCCAATGCCTCTGGTCTCCTTGGGCACCTGCACTGAAGTGCACATACATGCATACAGATACATACACATTAGAAAAATAATAGCCAGGTGGTGGTGGTATTGGTGGCACATGACATTAATCTCAGCATTTGGGAAGCAGAGGCAAGTGGATTTCTGTGAGTTCAAGGCCAGCCTGATCTACAGAGCAAATTTCAGGACAACCAGAGCTGTTACACAGAAAAACCCTGTCTCAGAAAAAACAAAAATTAAAAAAAAAATGCCTTTAAAAACGCTAAAAAGTGAATTGGCCTGAGTCCTACTTAGTTGTCAATGGTGTTGGCTCTTGATGGCCTCCTTCCACTTCCTATGATTAGATTGTATATAGTTGTTCTGTGATAGAAACACCCTGGTGAGGAAGACAGCAATCACCCACTCAGCACCTAACTAGAGTACAGTTGTCATGGTTGGAAGCTTTACTATGTTAGTACACTTAGTAGCTTAGCAGTCACTGAGATAGAAAGGTGGTCTAGGAGGTCTCATATTGACATGAACTTGCTTGAAATGACTTTTTTTTAACTTTAGGACGACCAACACTGCCATCTGAAGTTGGAATAATTATCTGTGATATCAGTAATCCAGCCTCACTTGATGAAATGGCTACAAAGACAGCGCTTGTCCTCAACTGCGTAGGACCTGTAAGTAATCAACCCTTCTTTGTGTCAAAACAAACAGCCCTTTCATTTCTAGCAAAAACTGGTATTTTCTATTCCAGAGGAACATAAGGGCAGAAGATGGATGACTTGCTTGAAGGCCTTAATTGCATAGGGGGCAGTCTTTTGATTGATAGGACCAAAGTCTTCCAAAATTGTGTCAGGCTTTTTGTGACACTGTTTTTGGAGAATATGCTCATGGGATCCCCCTACCCTACCCATCTCCTCTTTAAAAAAAAAAAAAGTTTGATGAACCAGAAAGATGAGTTCGGTCTCTAAGACCTATACAGTGGAAGGAGAGAATTGATCCTGAAAGTTTTCCTCTGATTTGCACACTTTCAACATAGCATGTGCACATGCTATGTACATGTGCATGCACACACACTAAACAAATGTAATTTTAAATCTTCAAATTCTTGTATTATATAGCATGTTAAAAGACAGACTAGGTAGAAATGAAAAGCAGATTAATTTACTTAATGTTTACTCTATATAAAGTGTATTATTCTGGCAAATAGGACATAATCATGAACAGAAAATTTTGTGTGGTGTTTACAATTTTGTGGGGCAGATAGGAGTATAATATAGAGGTAGGAAGTAATAAGTCAGATGCATCAGAATAATCAGATATAGGAATTGGCACAATAGTTTTTCATTTTCTACCCCCCCATATGGTTTCTCTGTGTAGTCCTGGTTGTCCTGGAACTCACAATGTAGACCAGGCTGGCCTAGAACTCAGAGATCCGCCTGCTTCTGCCTCCTGAGTGCTGGGTTTAAAGGCATGTGCCACCAGCTCTCATAGTCTCTCCAGACATGTTTCTAAGGAATTGACATTTGAACAGAGGTCAAGATGAAGGGAGAGAGAAAACTGGGTGATTATTTGAGAAGAGCCCTGTTCTGTGGAGTAGTTACAGAGGTCCCAGATGAGCCTGTGTTTGGAAAGACTGAAGAAAGTGAGAGAAGATGGTGTGGCTGGGTCTGGAGACCAGGCCAAGGTAGAATGTATGTAGCCAGGCCAAGGGGGGGACAGGCAAAGAAACAGACAGACAGAGACAGAGGCGTGGGGAGAGAGAGACAGACAGACAGAGACGGGGGAGAGACAGAGAGAGAATATGTATGTGGATATGTGGATACTCAGGAGCCAGGTCGTGACCCAGCCAGGCTGAGGGAGAATGTACATGGATACTCACTCGGGAGCTAGGTCCTGTGCACTCTTAACAGGTTGTGTTTAGGAATTGGATTTTTTTTTAAGGTGAGCAAGAGTCATTTAAGATCTCATTTTTAAGTTTTTCAGTTTCTGAGACGAAAAGTAGCTAAGGGACGAACAGCAGGATGATCTAGGCCAGACAGACATGGAAGTAGTAGCAGCAGAGGTGGTAAAAAGTGGTTGGTGGTGTATGCTTGTAATCCAGCATTTTGGAGACCGAAGTTGCCTCTTTCTCAAGCTAGCAAGACCTTGTCTAATTAAAAAAAATTGAAGTGTATTTTAGTATTTTCAAAGGAAACAGCTCTTGCCCTTATATTAGATATTGGGTATGAAAAAGGTCACTTCTAAACTGGGCAGTGGTGGCCCATGCCTTTAATTCCGTCACTCAGGAGGCAGAGGCAGGAGGATCTCTGTGAGTTGGTCTATTTAGAGTTCCAGGACAGCCAGGGCTAAACAGAGAGAGACACTGTCTCAAAAAAAAAAGAAAAAAAGAAAAAGGTCATTTCTAAACTTTTGACCTTTACAAGATGATTGTTGATAATATTTACTGATCTGAAGAAGCCGTCATAATTGGCAATATGTTGGAAAACCTAACATATAAAATGTTAATGTTGTTTATATTTTTCTCGTTGTTAGCCAGCTTAGATTCTATCAAGTACATTGCTGTAATCACTGTAACACTCGGAACAATTCCTTTGTCCTTCTTTGTTCAGTACTGTAGAAAACCCCAACCCCTGGGTAGTCTAACAGAATTCCTCACCTGAACATGAGCCCATCTGTGCCAATTCCTGCATTAAATCACACAGTTAGAAGCACTGTGTTACGTCCCGAACCCGAGAACGTCTGTTTCCCCTGGCTGTTCTCATCTACTCTGAAGCACACGGATGGCTCACACCTCTTCCCTTTCACTCTGACCCCATCCCTCACTTTTACCTGATTACTTTCCAGCTCCTTTCTTTTCCCTCCTCTTCTCCAGCCCTTCCTTTTTAACTTTGAATGGATATTGCTGTGTAGCCCAGATTATCCTCAAATTCACAATCATCCAGCCACAGTTTCTCCCGACTGCTAGGTTTATAGGAATGAGCCATTTTTGCCTATGAAACTAGAAACTGCCAGGACAGAAGTTTTTTGTTTTCATGCTACCAGATCTGCATATTGACTTGTCTGCCTCCACATAGAACCCTGACATGTCACAAGGGAAAACTCATACGCCTCCATCTGAAGGCTTTATGTTTACATGTTTTCTTATCTTTATGGGTGGTATATTTTTCGTTTTTATTGGATTCTTTTTAAGATAATAGTGTTGTGGTGTGTGTGCATGCTCTCAGGCCAGAAGAGGCCTGATCCCAGTGGCAGGGGAGTCCAGTGACAGCATCCGTTCATTCAGTCATTTTCTCAGGGGTTCAGGTGGTTGTCAGGCCCCTGTTGGATTTTCTCTGTCAGCACTTATGTGGCTATGTCAGTCTTCTTTTTAAAGAACTCCCCTTGATTTCATGAACCCTTCTTGCTGTCCGATTTTGTGTGTCCCTTTTTAAAGAACTCCCCTTGATTTCATAAACCCTTCTTGCTGTCCGATTTTGTGTGTCCCTCTTTAAAGCGAGCTCCTTGGAAGAGTTCCTGTTGCCTCCCTCACTCCTACTCTAATCAGTTCTTCCAGGCCTTGCCCTGCCTCTTTCAAGTCTCTGCCAAATGCACTCACCTCACTTTCATCTTGAACCCCTCTCTTCATTTGTTCTGGAATTTTCTTCCTTTTCTTAAATTTTTTCTTTAATTTTTAAGATATAATCTTATTTGATAATCCCCAGCTGTCCTGGAACTCATTATTAACTTTGGCTGTGTTCAGATTCATGGTAATCCACCTGCCTCACCTTCCTGAGTGCTAGGATTACAGTTGTGAGCCATCACAACTGGCTCATTTTCCCCATTCTTTACTTGATTTTTTTAATTCTCTTCTAGTTTTTCTCCTACCCATCAGGTTCATCTGTCTTCGGTGTTAGTCTTTGTGTCTTGTCTCTCAAGTGCCTGAGCTTCAGAGCTCAAGCAGACTCCTCTGTTAGATATGCGTAAGCAGCATTAGGTAGCAGCAGGAGAAAAGAGCTAAATGGATGATGTATCACTGTGGCCCCCTTGGTGTTGTGGAACTCTCCCATGCTACTAAGAATACCACTTGTATCCTCTGTTTGGTATTTGACCACTTGATATGACCCAGGTGTTAATCCACATTTCAATTATTAATAAATTATTAATACTTATAATTAATAAATAATTATGAACACAAACCAACTATTAATGACATTTTTCATATCCTAAATTCACATAAATAATTTTTATGTGTTTTATGTTCTTATATTTATTCTCACACTCAATGGATCATTTTATATACCCCTGGTGGAAGTCCACCTATCTGGGAGCCCACTGGCTTAGAACATGGAGTGTTGAGAACTGATTAAATCAAAGGTTATTACTCAGGGGTCTAATAAAGAAAATCTCTATTTTATTTTTATTTATATGTATATGTATGTACACTGTGTGTGTAGGATCTTGTGGAGGCCAGAAGAGGGTGTCGGATCCCCTGGAGCTGTAGCTGCAGGCAGTTGGAAGCTGCCTGATGTGGGTGCTGAGAACTGAACTTAGGTCCTCTGCAAGAGCAGCAAGTGCTCTAACCACTGACTTCTCTCCAGTCCCAATAAAGAAAGATTCTTAACAGCAGAGTAAAATAGAGATAAGTTAGTGGGAACTTTCTCAGATCACCCAATGGATAAGTGGCTGCGTGGGACGAAACAGTGTATGGAGGACGTGTTGTGACAATAGGAAAATGGGCACTTTCTTTAAGGCACTATTGCTGTTTTTAAGTGGTTATTAGTGCTTTACATGTGGCTTGTTAGTATTTGTGGGTTTCACACAGCTGAGACATGGAGTAAGCCTGAGGCTCTAGTGTTGGGAGCTAGCCCAGCAGTGCAGAGGAGGAGGAGCTGGTTCCAGGTGGAGAAGCAAACACCACTGTGTGTGACATTACACTGTTTTTAGAACTGCTGAAACATGCAAATTAAGGGACTGTGGTGTGCCATGATGCTTAAGAACTTGTGACAAGATAAGTTTAGACTTTAAATGTAGACACTGGACAGCTGGTAAAGGATTCTGGGTAGACAAACTAATATAATTGGGGAAAAAGGAGAGGTTGTATCAGACTTTTATTTTAAAATAATAATTTGATATTTCTTTGGAAATTTGCTACATGGGTTACTGTGAAGTGATTGGGGGTTTTGTGTAGAAAATTAGGTGAGAAGTAATATAATGTGGTCTTGACAGATTTTTAGGAGACAGATTTGACAAAATTTGCTGACTTACAGGGGAGGTGGGTTGAAAGAAAGCTTCCAGTTTCAAACCTGAGCCTTGTATGCAGAGTGATGCTGTTACTAAAGAAAAGATAGTGAATGTGAGTGCTGTGTGCCTGCACTGCTTCTCATCTGAGCAGCCCTGTGGAGAAAGTGCTGCTGTTTTGGAGCTTTCTCTCTGTGTGTGTCCTCTTAAAATCTTCCAGGAGACTTGAGTAATCTAGTACAGATGAAGTTCAAACTGCTGACTCACACTCCTGCTCCTTCCTTATCTGGCCTCGTATTTCTTTCTAAACTAATCTCTTACTACTTCCAACTCAGCCAGCCTGTGCTTTTAGCTTTAATAGCTCTCTTTTCTTATATCTGTTCATATATTTTCACTTTTGTTTTCTTTTTCCATATAAATCCTTGTTCTTTTGGATCTAACTCAAGTAAATTACTTCTTCTGTAAACTGTCCATTTTATCTTTAGTTGGAGATTCTTCTTTCTTTTTTAAATAATTTATTTGTTTTATTCTGTGTGTATTGGTGTTTTGCCTGCGTGTATATTTGTTGCAAATGGAGACTTTTCTCCGTCTTGACCAGACCCACTGGACTGGTTTTCCTCCTGCCTGCTGGTTCCCACAACCGCTTATAAGATAACCACACAGAGGCTTAACGTTAATTGTAATTATTTGGCCAGTGGCTTAGGCTCTCACAATTAGCCCATTTCTATTAATCTGTGTATCGCCACATGGCTCTGGCTTACAGGTAATGCCCTGGTATGTGTTACTCTTTCGGTGGCTACATGCCATCTCCATGACTCTGCTTTCTCTCTCTCTGTATCTTTATTTGGATTTCCTGCCTGTCTCTATTCTGCAAAACATATTTATTTATCAACCAATGAGAGAAACACATATTCACAGAATACAGAAGGACATCCTACATCAGTCTTTCTGTTTGAGAGTCAGATCTTGGAGTTACAGACAGTTGTGAACTGCCATGTGAGTGCTGGAATTGAACCCAGGTCCTCTGAAAGAGCAGTCAGCACACTCAGCCTCTGAGCCATCTCTCCAGCCTGTATGCCTCTGATTCCATTGTGCCTTTACATGTAGTGAGAGGCAGTACAGCACAGTTACCTTATTTTTCCACTTTATCAGTATGTTACTATTCTGTCCTACCATGTGGGTCCCTAGCATTGAACTCAGGTTCTCAGGATTGACAGCAGGTGCTTTAACCTGACAAACTGTCTTATAAGCCCAGCATTTGATTTTTTGATAATTTAATACTGTGCTTCCAAGAGTAAAGTGGCATTTAGCTTGTGAAATCTTGGTGTGTGTGTGTGTGTATGCACCATGGTACAGTTATGGTCAGAGAACAACCTTCTGCCTTGTTTGAGACGGGGTTCCTTTTCTGTCACTGCACATATCAGGCTAGCTGGCCCATGAGCTTCCAGATGTCCTCTGGTTACCTCTCATTTCACCGTCGAGCACTGAGGTTTTACACATAATGTTATAGGTTACAGACTTGCAATACCATGTCAGTTTCTTTAGGGTTCTGTGGGTTTGAACTTAAGTCTTCATGCATGTTTGGCAGGTGCTTACAGTCTGGGCCTTTTCCCCAGCTGTAAAATGATCTTTGGTTCAGTTAAGCTTATGAAGTGAGAATAATTCATTGGTTTTCTTTATTTTCCCAGTATCGATTTTATGGAGAACCTGTAGTAAAAGCATGTATTGAAAATGGAACAAGTTGCATTGACATCTGTGGAGAGCCTCAGGTATGTAAATCAAAAAGGAGAAAACAAAACTAGCAATCGATAGTTGTTCTGTGAAGTGCAGGCATATTCAGTATCATTTTGTAGACATGTGGAGGCTGATAGCTACATTTCTAGGTTTTAGAGCTGGTGTTCTGTTCCTAGATCAAGGAAGAGCACTGACCAGATCTTAGCTTCATTGTTCATCTTATGTTATTTCTTTTGTGTGTGGATGTGCTGCTTTTTATAGTTACTGGATGCTGTAAGCTGAATTATTAATACAGTATGTTATAATGCTCACACTGTGTCTCTTAGTAACTTTTTTGTTGTGATTTCCCTTTTTAAAACTTAGGTACATTTCCAACATTACAGAAAAATAGATGTGAAGTTCCCTCACCTGGGCTGGGGAGGTAGCTTAGTTGGTAGAATGTTTGATTCGCATGCACAAGACCTTGGGTTCCATTCACTGTAGTGCTTAAACTTGCTATAGTGGCACATGCCTAGCATCCTAGCTTTCTGGATGTGGAGGCAGGAGGATCAGATGTTCAAGGATATCCTATACAAGCCCAAGATGGACTACAAAGTACCCTGACTCAAAATAACAAAAAACAAAGGAAGCAGGAGGATCCCTGAGAGTTGAGGCCAGTCTGGTCTACATAGCAAGTTCCAGGCCAGCCAGGGCTACACAGTGAAACCCTATTTAAANAAAAAAAGGGTGGGGGGAATCCTCTCAACTTAAAAGTTTTATATGAGGGCTGATGTAGGTTAGGTGATCAACTCAGTGGTAGCCATGTACTTAGTCTGTGTGAGGTTCTGAGTTCAATCCCCAGCAAATATGTGTGTGCGTGTTATAATGTATATATTATATAATTAAATTTAAATGGTCTCATATTTAATGCTTGCCATTTGCCAAACACTGCTAAGGATCTTATATAACTCTATGAAATCATATCTGCACTTTCTTCTTCCCTATTTTGTAGATGAAGAAATTGAAGCTTAGAAGGTTAAGTAATTTGATCTTTGCCATATACCTAGTAAATAGAAGTAGGATTTGGTCTGCCGTACTGTGGGAGTCCTGTGTTAACAGGACTAACCTTCCCTTACCACCTTCAGAATATAAATTCATATGATCTACTGATTGCCATCAGCATGCTGAATAATCTGTGCTTAAAGATTATCAACTGGTGTATAGATGGGAAGTACTAGGAAAGTTTGAATTACCAAAATTGGATCAGAGCAGAAAGGACACGTGGCTTAAACAAAAACCAATTCTGTGTTGTTTAAAATAATCCAGAGTGCAGAAAATGGTGACAGCCTTGTAAGTTATTTTATCATATACCAAAGGAGTAGTGTCAGAGCTAACATGTCTGTGCTTTGTCCGCCCCCCTCTCTCTCATTCCCTTTGTCCCAGTCTCACTTCTGGTTGTTTATTCACTTGGTGCAAAACAAGTCCAGAATCAGGGATTACCCTGGCACTCAGAACTGCCTCTCAGTCCGCTTTCCTAGCTGTGATGCATTTATAAAGTGTGTGCAGGGGGTATAGCATTCTTGGGGCCCCAGAGGCATTGAGAAAAGACCAGAGCAAACAGACAGAAACACACATAACCTCCCTAAGCCCCAATAAAGGTCCAGAATGTACTTTTAAAGATCCTGGGCTTTTAAAGATTATTTTACTTTAAGTGTATGGATATTTTTCCTGCTTGCATGTCTATGTACTATTTGTGTGCCATGCCTGATAGCTGTGGAGGCCAGAAAAGGGCATCTAGTACTCTGGAACTGGAGTTATAGATGGTTGTGAGTTGCCATGTGGTGCTAAGAATTGAATCTGGCTCCTCTGGGAGAGCAGTCAATAATCTTAACTGCTGAGCCCTCTCTCCAGCCCTGGAGAACTATTATATATCAATAAGGGAAATATAAAAATACAAACACAAATAACCCAGTTTAGAACTAATGATGAGAAGATACAGAAAGGCTTGAGAATTTAGCTCAGTGATCAGTTCAGCCCCAGTACAAAAAATAAAAAGGAAAGGAAGAAAGAAAGAGAAAGAAAGAAAAAAAGAAAAAGTAAAGGATACGAGACAAGAATCCCAGATAGGCAGCTGCCTTGCCCTCAGGAAGAGTGCATACCTCTACAGCCCAGAAGCCTGACACAGGCCTCAGCCAGGTGTCTAACGTTGACACGAACACAAGGAAGCTCAGCTAACAAGATGGCTCAGTGAGTGAAGGTGCTGGACGCAAAGCCTAGGACCTGCATTTGATCCCTGGATCTCATGTAAGGGTGGGTGGAAAGAACTGACTCCACACACACAGTGACACATGTGGTTCCTACCTTATGCACATAGACACACGACAGTGAACTTAGAAACTGTAAGTTAATATGTTATGTTGATAGGATGTATTTGTCTTCCTAAACTAGTTAAATTTAAGAAAAACAGTAGATAATTCTAGTAGATGGATAATCTACAAAATTGCTGATCTGTGTTCTTCAAAATAATCAAGGTTGTCAAAATAAATGAAAATACAAAAAACTGTTTCTGCCAAAAAGAGTCCAAGAAAACTTAGCCATCTACATGTGATGTGGTAGTCAGGATGGGTCTTGGGACAGAAAATGAACATTGGGTAAAATCTACAGGAACAAATTAGGAATGAACTTTAAACCAGGCTTGTAATCCCAGCTACTCAGTAAATTGAGGCAGGAATATCAAAAATTCAAAACCTGCCTCAGATAGAGTGAGCTCAGGACCAGCCTGGGTAACTTAGTGAGACCCTATGCCAAAATGAACAGTCCAGAGGGATAGGGAGTAGCTCCAGTGGTAGAGCACTTGCCTGAGTGTGATCCCTAGTACTGCCATTAACAAAGGGGTTGGAGAGGGACTGGAGAGATGGCTTGGTGGTTAAGAGGACTTCTTCCAGAGGACCTGGATTTAATTCTCAGTACCCACATGGTGGCTAACAACTATAGCTCCAGTTCCTGGGGATCTCATGCCCTCTTTTGATGTCCATAGGCACCAAGCACACATGTGGTACATAGACATACATGCAGGCAAAACACCCACACATGCAAAATGAAAGTAATTTTTTTTAAAATAAAAGGGTTTAGTTACCAGTGTATCAGTTTTGGTTCATTATTTCTAACAAATGCCAGTATAAAAAGTGTTAATGGGAGAAACTGGGTTTCAGTTAACATGGAGCTCTCTAATCTTTTTTTTTCCCTATAAATCTAAGTCTGTTCTAAAATTTGGTTTGGCTGAAGCTGTATCCAGTGATAGAGCCCTTGCCTAACATAGCAAGCCCTGTGTTCAATCCTAGCACACAACAAAACAAAGCCCACACAGTTTGGACAGGGTCTGAACAGGCGTTCCTCTGCCTCTGTTACCCCTCCCCATGTATAGATAACGCCTTCTGCCCCTTCACCCCTCCCCATGTATAGATAACGCCTTCTGCCCCTTCACCCCTCCCCATGTATAGATAACGCCTTCTGCCCCTTCTAGCACCTCTCCCCATGTATAGATAGTCTGGAAAGCTCATTTGGGTAGTACAGTCTGAGCAAGTTTTTTGATTTAAAAAAATTATGACAGGTATAACTTCATAGTCAAAACACATCCTAAGATAATCATCTTTTTTAGTTAGATGAGCACATTCCCTATGCTTTCTGTCACATTGTGGCTTGGGGTTAGTATTTGCAGAATATGTGAAAACCATTGGACAGTTAGTACCGTGCTGCAGATCATATGCTATTATTTCCAGTTTAATGGCTTTGTCTTGAAGAGAAATCATTTAATATTGGTCTAGGTGTTTCTATAAACTCTGATTCTCATTTCTGTCCTGGATTTTTTAGTTTCTGGAACTAATGCATGCGAAGTATCATGAGAAAGCTGCAGAGAAAGGGGTTTATATCATTGGAAGCAGTGGCTTTGACTCCATTCCAGCAGATCTAGGAGTGTTATACACCAGAAATCAAATGAACGGTAATTACTGGTTCATAAGGGTACTTAAATCTCACAAGCAGAAGAACTTCTTGTTTGTAGCTGTGATGAACTAGGCCAGCTCTCTCTTTATCCTGAGCTGCATCATCCCTAGCCCAGTTATATGTTTTTATCTTAACAGCTTTAAGTATTTTTTTTGTCTTTGTTTTTTGTGGTGCTGGGAATTGAACTTAGGGCCTCATACATGCTAGGCAAGAGCTCTACCACTGAGCCATATTCCCAGCCCATGTTTTAAGTATTTTAGAAGCCACCACAAGGAGTATTTAGTGTTTTTCTGAATATTTGCAGTAAATTCAGTTACTTCTGAAAGGTCCTGGAAAGCAGTGGTGTTTAAGGCAGAATCATTGCCACTGAGGTCTGTAACGAGTCTTCCAGGATGAGCAGGTTGAGCTGTTGTCTGTCTGAGAAGAGTCTTAGCATTCTTCATTTAAATGCTGCAGGAAAGTTTGTCAATACTCCCAGTTAGAGTCATGCTAAAGTCTTTCTGGGGGTTCTCCTGGCCTGAACTGTTTTGATTTATGGATAATAACATAATAAAACTGTTGTCTGTGCAGATTTTCTGGTTTTTTTCAGCTGTAAGCTTAGTAAAAATATCCCCACCTGAATTGACAGTTTATTTCTTGTCCTGGTTGAGCAATGGAGGTTTGATTTGGTCTGACCTTTACCATCTCTTCCTCATCTAGGTACTTTGACTGCCGTGGAAAGCTTCCTGACTATCCACACAGGACCGGAGGTCAGTGTCCTGTTTGGCTATCTTTTGAAGCTAATAAGAAAAATATTTTGCAAATGATACATGGCTCTCAAAAAAGATTTAGACTTAATTTTATATGTGTTTGTCCTTTTTAGTGTGAAAGTCACTTTTAATTTTAGAAAGTTAAGATAGTGAATTACTCTGATATATTAGCGTGAATTACTGTGGTCCCTCTGCTGAGACATCCATCTGTAATAAAAATCAGTTCAGAGGACTGTCACATTAGTGCCAGTCAGCATGAATAATCGGGAAAGAAGAATAAACTTGTGTTGGGGTAAATGGTGATATAACCAAGCCAGTGGGTATCATCACTGCCTAGTCAGCCATGAAAATTCATATCAGGGTTATTGATTGCACAAATGGAGTTGAAATGTAGTAACTCTAAGTTAGTTGATCTTACCCTTCAGTAATTACCCATAAGACATGTTTAACTTGTAGAATGTTTTCTTAGGGGTTATGTATTCATGATGGTACCTGGAAGTCAGCAGTCTATGGATTTGGAGATAAGGGTACTTTAAGAAAACTACGGAGTGCATCCTGTCTGAAACCTGTCCCAATGGTTGGTTCAAAGTTAAAAAGAAGGTATATTAATTTAAAATCTAGTCCTTACTATTTTTAGTCTATGTGTTGCATTACCATTGGCTGGCTATTGATGGTTTTTGTTTGTTTGGGTGTTTTTTTTTGTTTCATTTTGTTTTTTGAGACAGGGTTTCTCTGTGTAACAGTCCTAGCTGTCCTGGAAGTCACTTTGCAGACCAGGCTGGCTTCAAACTCACAGAGATCTGCGTGCCTCTGCCTCCCGAGTGCTGGCATTAAAGCCATGTGCCACCACCACCTGGCTGGCTATTAATGTTTTACTAGGGAAAGCTTGGAGATGCTTTTGATAAGTTCCAAATTATTTTCAAAATTAAAATGTAACTAGCATGTTATACTAAATTTAAGTACTTAATATTACTTTACACACATAATACTTTTTTCTGAATTTTATGGCACATCATTGTCACCACCAAAATTAAATTTCAGTTCAGATTTATGTTACAAAACTACATCTTAGGTGGGTGGTGGTGGCACATGCCTTTAATCCCAGCACTTAGGAGACAGAAGCAGGCAGGTCTCTGAGTTTGAGGCCAGCCTGGTCTACAATATGAGTTCCAGGACAGCCAGGACCACACAGAGAAAGTCTGTCTCTAACCAGCCTGCCCCAAAGTGATCATTTAACATAATCAATGTGAGTAACCCTTGTATGTGAGAACTTTAGCAGATGAGATGTGAGAGTTGCGGTGGTTAAGTGAGAAGCTGATGCGATCAAACACTGCATGTATGTGTCGGTAGTATGAAGAATAACAAAGTATCATTGTTACTTCTATAGGTGTATGCATGGAGAACAAAGAAAACTACTAGAAACAATTGAACTAAAGGCACACTCTTTGCCTTATTGTTATTAATCACCCCAAGAAAGGTTTCTGATTTTTTTAATCTGGAAATATACTAGCTGAAGTTGTGATCACTGTAGTAATTGGAGGAAATGCAGCATTTTTATGATTCTGTCGTGCAGGTGGCCAGTTTCCTATTGTAGAGAGCTGAACTCATATTCCATTCCTTTTTTGGGATCTGATATGTCTGTTGTGAAGAGGACTCAGCGTTACTTACATGAAAATTTAGAAGACTCCCCAGTAAGTAAACATGGCCTATTTATTAATAAGGAGTAAGCCTATGTTTGTCTTAGTTCCTCAATACGTTTAATATCTTAAAATTTTGATGTCCATGTTTATAAATAAAAAAAGAGTTTGTAAATAATGTGTATAAGGTTAGATCATGGCCGTGGTACTAGCCTTGTGTATGATTCAAATCTGGCTTGCTGCAGAGTCAACAAAAACCACCCAGCTCTTTCTGCTTCCTGTTTCAGCTGCTAGAAGTTTTTTCTGTAGTGAGTTTTGGAGATGTCTTGGCCCCCACCCTTGGTTCTCCTTTCCCCTGCTAGAATACCAGCACACTCCTTTTGGTGAAGTATTTTATTGTTCATACTGAGATATCAAGGGGAAACTATCTCAGGTTAAAAGGTAGAGAGTGAACTACATATAGTGGCTTATGCCTGTAATTTCAGCATTCAGGAAGCTGAGGCAGGAGAATTTATATGAGCTCAAGGCCAGCCTGGGCTATATAGTAAATCCAGGGTTTGTCTGGACTACATAGTTAGTTTAAGACAAGCAACCTGGGTTACAGAATGAGACCCTACTGCAAAAAAGAGAAGAGGAGGGGAGGGGAAGGGAGGAGAGGAGAGGAGAGGAGAAGAAAGGGAAGGGAAGGGAATAAAGGGTGAAATGTATTGTCTCTTAGGGAGAGCAATGATGTATTATTAGAAGACTCAGATAAATTGTAGATTATATGAACTTTGGTGTTCAAGTAGAGCAAGATAATTGCCATTTGTAACAATTCCTTTAAAACATAGGCCCCAGTGTCATGTTCTGAACAAACTTTCAAAACATAATGCAGACATGAAATGGAAAGTACTTTGTTCAATGTTTGTAACTAAAGAGAAGGGTAGCACAGACACTATTCTTTGTACTAGATTAATACTTGACTTTGTATTGTGCACTTAGGTTCAGTATGCTGCTTATGTAACCGTGGGAGGCATCACCTCTGTTATTAAGCTGATGTTTGCAGGACTTTTCTTTTTATTCTTTGTGAAGTTTAGCGTTGGAAGACACCTTCTCGTAAAAGTAAGTAAGCTTTTTTATGAAATAAAATCTTTAGAAATATTCCCATGAAGTTTTGAAAATATGACTAAGTTTTTTTTTATTTTTCTTCTAGTTCCCATGGCTCTTTTCGTTTGGTTATTTTTCAAAACAAGGTCCAACACAAAAACAGGTAATAGTTGTTTTTTTATGTCTAGGTTTGTAAACTTTCCATCCTGATGTTGGGGGTGGGGACGTCTGAGATAAGTGCTCCTCTAGGCTCCCTCATTGTTTCTCTGCTCGCTGTGCTCTCTAGTCTCATCCCTGAAGGTTGGAGGTTCCCGGGAACCATGGCACTCGTTCCCAGCAGAGCTCTGAGCAGGCACACGTCTACCTGTAGCAGTTCCACATCCTGTGGACACTTGAAGTTCAGTGTGCCGAAATCTAGAGTTCTTTCTCCTGACACATCCTCTATAGTTCATCTTGTTTGATGGCACTACCCATTTCTCCAACCTTAAAAAGGTGTCATTATGGATTTTCTTCTAAATGTATCTCATGTGCCTTGGTTCAGACCCAGTTTCCTTTTTTTTTAAAAAAAAATCTAATTATGAAATATACAAAACAAAATTTTTCATTTCTAATTATTGAGTGGTATTAAGTACATTTGTATTTTTGTGCAACCTCCACACACTCCATCCACTTTTTTTTTGTCTTGTAAAACTGTACCATACTCTTTAAATAGCCACTCTCATTTCCTAGTTCCTCCAGCTCCCCAGGAACTGCCATTTTATTTGCTATTACTAGATATTTCATATTAATGGAATCATAAAGTACTTGTCCTTTTGTGTCTGGCCTACTTCTCTTAGCTATGGTCCTCAAGGTATAACATCCAGGGTATAACATGTTAGAATTTCTTCTCCTTTTAAGAGTGAATGGTTAATTTACTGTATGTATATGCCACTTTTTATTTATCTATGGATGGATATGGATTATCTCCCAGCTTTTACCTGTTGTGAGCATTCTGCTGTGAACATGGATGAACACATATCTATGTAAATTGTGCTCCAGATATTTTTTAGCTATGTATTCAGAAGTAGAGTGTCTAGGTTACATATTAATTCTATTTTTAATTTTTGAAGAACTGTTAACTCTTTGATAAAATGGCACCACTTAGCTCCCATTATTACTCCAGTATTCTGCCTTCTCCATAGCCTCATCAACTTAGAAAGATTACTATTTTTATATAGTGTTTATAGCTGTGTAAATATACGCTGTGTGTGTGTGTGTATGTGCCCCCGAATTAGAGGACAGACAGTTGTTAGTTGTCTAACAGGAATGCTGAGAATGAACTTGGATCCTCTGCAAGAGCAGCAAGTGCTCTTAACTCTGAGCTGTCTCTCCAGCCCCCTCACCAACTGTGCTTACTTTTTTTTCCCCTTACAGCAGCCATCTAATGTGTATGCATTGGTATCATTGTTTTGGTTTGCATTTCCCTGATGACTGCTGTGATTGAACATTTTGTGTATCTTCTTTGAAGAAATGTCTATTCCTCTTTGTCCATTATTAGTTTGGATAGAAGATCTTACGTATTTTCTAAATAAGCATCTCTTATCAGATGATGATCTGCAAATATCTTCCATTCTGTGTTTTTTTTTTTAACTTGCTGTTTTAGGCCCATATTTTTGGACTAAACTTTTCATAACAGTCTTGTGTTTCTAATCCATGTTCCCACTGCTGTCCAAAAGATATAACACATACAAAAACTTGGCCTTGTTAATTGCCTTGTTTAAAACACTTCTGACTCACCGCTTCTGGCCATTTTGCAGAGGTTCTGAATTTGAATCACGTCTGAGACTTCTTTTTTCTAGTAGAATTGATCTGGCCCACACTAGGTGGATCTGGAGAGGGGCCTCAAAATACAGAAAGCAGTTTTCAATTTCCAGAGAGAATCCTGAGCTGATGATGAAAGATTCCTACCGAGCATTGAGGTTTTCAGAAGCCTCCCAGTGATGCCAGAGCACTGAATGGTTAAGATCACTGCTGTGGAGGCAGAAAGCTCCTGGTCAGGTCTGGGCGACTTGTGTGTGCACTGCTAGAGTATTGCTGGAATGAATTCCTTCCCGAGCTTTGAGGCCACCCTGGGCCCCTCATGATCTGGTTCTGGATGGTTTCATTTTGTATCCACCTCTGATTACTTGGAGCAGCAACTCAGAAACCCATGTTAAAAAATAGTTCTGAGGCTGAATGTGTGCCTAGCTTGAAGGACTATGGTATAATCATATAGGGTGTGTGCCACACACGGCAGGGGAGGGGTCAAGTGTGTCCTGTGTGTCCTGACTTTGTTTGTACCTTTCGAGTAATATTTGCCAGATGCACCATCCTACTGTGTCCCTTCTTGCTTTTAATTAATGCATTCTTTTTTCTGGGATTTCCTCTTTTTAATACATTTGTTTGTGTTTTTTGTGTCTGTGTTGTGGGTACCATGTACCACAGCATGTATAGGAGGTTAGAGAGCAATGTGCTGGAGTTGGTTCTCTCCTTCCACCATGTGAGCCCTGGGGAATGAGTGCATGCAATTGGACTTAACAACTTATTAAAGTGTGTCTTGCCAGACATGGTAGCATACATCTCTTACTGAAAATCTGGGGAACTCCTAGAGAGTTGTTGTATATTTCTAGGAGAAACAGGGTCCCTCCTGAGGCTCTTAATCTCAATAGTGAAGATATTTAAGAATGGAATCAGAAGAAAGCTCAAGGAAAAATTTTTTAAAGACTTTGATCATATTCTTTCCCTTACCCCAACTCCTCCCAGATCCTCTCCTCTTCCCATCCCACCCAACCTTATGTTCTCTTGCTCTCTCTCAAAACAAAATAGGAAATGAAAATCAAACAACAAAAAAGAACCAACAATGCAAAAAAAAATACCAAAACAAAACGAAAAAGTCCCTCACCCACCCACTAAATGGAGTCAGTTTTGTATTGGCCAATTACTCCTGTGCCTGCCTTAGAGTGTGGTTGACATACACAGGTACACTCTATTGCAGAAAACTGATTTTCACTTTCCCTGTATCTATCAATATCAAATAGCTTCTTAGTTGAGTTCTTAGGGTTGGAACGTTGTGCCCACCTCCCTTTCTCGGTTTGAACCTGCATAAGTTCTGTGTGTTCTGTCAGTCTCTGAGTTCATATGTGTCTCAGTTCCATTGTATCGGGAAGACACTGCTTCCTTGGAATAATCTACTACCTCTGGCTCCTGTAATCTTTCTACCTCTTCTTCCACAAGGATCCCTGAGCCTCGAGGGGAGGGGTTTTATGAAGATACTCCATTTAGGACGGAGCACTTCAGCATCTCTTACTCTGCACACTGTCCAGTTGTGGGTCCCTCTTAATCCCCATCCACTAAAAGAAGATGCTTCTCTGATGAGGGCTGAGTGATGCCCTGATGTTCCCCATCTGTCGACTGTCCTTCCTGCCTCGTATTGCAGTCTCTCCAGACTCACTCAAGGATGATTTTGTTAGCGGATAAAAGAAAAACCTGCAGGGTAGCAAGCTAAAGTCACAGCTGCCACCCTGAGGAAAGTGGGAAGAAAGCCATTTAGTTAAGTTGGCATGGAGGCCCACCACATGGCAGGGAGAAAAGTTTTAGAGAAAAAATGTGGCCCAAATGTTGGGGAAAGCATGCTTTGAGAAGAGATGAAAGAAGGGTGTGTCTTAGGATTTCTGTTGCTGTGAAGAGACACCATGACATGGCAACACTTATGAAAAAAAAAACATTTCATTGTGGTGGCTGGCTTACAGTTCAGAGGTTTAGTCCATTACCATCAAGGCGGGAAGCAAGGAAACACGCAGGCAGACATGGTGCTGGCTACATCTTGATCAGAAGGCAACAGGAAGTGAACTGTCTATCACAGGGAGCAAAGCTTGAGCAAAGGAGACCTCAAAGCCTGGCCCTCAGTGACAGACTTCCTCCAGCAAGGCCACACCTACTCCAACAAAGTCACACCTCCCAATTGTGCCATTTCCTGTAGGCTTAAGGGGGGCCAATTGCATTCAAACTATACAGGGCAGGGCAGGTAAACTTTTCTGAGTAATTCACAAGATTGGGCAGATTTGATGGAACTACATGATGGCAGTGTAATCAAGGAGATTCTGAGAAGAAAACTATGGTGTATCATTAAAGGGATAATTATTCCTCCTATCTCCTTTGCATGATTTAAGGTGAACCCACCTTACTGAGATGTGGTCCCTTGGCCAGGCAATTGACAGGTTCAACTGGATTAACTGCTTTGTGTAGCTTGGAATATTAGATCTCCGTCCAGGCCAGAGAAACGACCTTCCATAATGGGCTATACTGTAACACATTTATCATCCCAGCACAGGGGGGGCTGAGGTAGCATGACCATGAGTTCAAGTCTGCCTTGGGCAACATAGTGAGACCCTATTTCAAATACACAAAAATAAGATATGAAGCTGGAAAGATGGCCTAGTGGTTAAAAACTCTGCTACTTTTGCAAAAGAACTGGGATTAGTTCCCAGCCCCATGTGGTGGCTCACAGTGGTGGTCTGTAACTCTTAATTCCAGGGGATCTGATGCCATCTTCTGCCTCTGCTGGAGCCAGGGATGCATGTGGTAGACATGTAGGCAAATGTTCATACATGTAGGCAAATGTTCATACACGTAAAACAATTTTTAAAAAAGACATATATACATTTAAAAATCTTGCCCTTTGCCCCAGAGATTTGATACACCATCTTCTGAACTGCTAGTCCATAATCTCCTTTTGTTATTAAATCTCCTGTCAATGCATTGTAAGAAAGGACCTATTATATTTACATCTCAGGGCCTAACATGTTCTCCTGACCCTTAGTTATACTTAGTCAAAGTGTATTAAACTTGGCTGAATCTTTGTCGCTCTTTTCATAGGGTTAGTGATAGTAAAAAGATGCTAAGAGCCCGTTTGAACGCAGTGCCTGAGCTGACTTCTGACGTCTTCTCAGCGGTTGCAGTTCTACTCACTGCTTGCTCTTTCTGCCTTGTCACCTAGACTCTAAACCACACAGCCATGCTCTGCGCTCCTGACGTAAACATTAACACCTTTTCTTGCCCAGATCACTAGTGCTGCCGTTCTTTAAAATCACTGTGTAGGAATCATCCTAAAATTGTTTTAATTATGTGTATAGGTATATGCACATGAGAGTGCCTGTGGGGGCTAGGAGAGGGCATCGGATCTCCTGGAGCTGGAGTTGCAGGCGGTTGTGAGCCACCCAGCACAAGTGCCAGGCAGAGCAAGTGCTCTCAGCACTGAGCCATTTCTCTAGCCCTCATCTTCCTGTTACCCATTCCCGTCACCTCCCCTTCGCTCACATCACACCAGTCATTAGAATTTATAGTTCAGAGAAGGCATTTTTGCCCCATGTTATAAGATGATACATATGGCAGAGAATACATTGATGTGTTTATCTGTTAAAAACATCTTGTAAAAAAAATATCTTGTGCATGCACCAGGCATGGTGGCGCATGCCTTTAGCCCCAGCACTTGGGAGGCAGAGGCAGGCAGATCTCTGCGAGTTCAAGGACAGCCAGGAGTGTTATACAGAAAAGCTGTTTTGAAAAACAAAACAAAAAATACCTTGTGTGGTCCCAGGCAAGCCCATGTGTGTGGAGAGCTTCTCTGACTCTCCTCCACTGCGCCATTTTGCTCTTCATAACATGAGGCAAACAGTTGCTGTGGTGCTATCAAAGGTGTGAACAAGAAAGCTGGCAGAGTCACCAGGTCTGCCCAGAAAGCTCAGAAGGCTAAGTGGATATTATCCCTAACCTGCCACCACAGGGTTAATCAGTGCTGGTAGAGTGGTCACAGTTGGCCATTGATGTTTAATAGTAAAAACCTGGTTAATATACAGTGCATCACAAAACCTTCAGAAGGAAAGGAGAATTTTGTGGGTCGTTTTGTGTGTGTGTATGTGTGTGTGTGTGTGTGAGAGAGAGAGAGAGAGCGCACTTAGCATTATTAGTGTTCAACATCAGTACTTTTTAATAGAAATAACTAAACTGTCACAGGATTTTGAGACCCATTAAGTTTAGTGAGGAAAAAAAATGCCTCATGTGAAGGACAGAGGGTTTATTGTGTTCTAGAGGAAGCCTGTCACTAAGCACAGCCTTTGCTTTTTCTTTCCCAGATGGAGAGCTCATCATTTACAATGACATTCTTCGGGCAAGGATACAGCCACGGTTTTAGCACTGATAAGAACAAACCAAATATCAGAATCTGTACCCAAGTGAAAGGACCAGGTACTGTGCGTACAGCAGAAGGATGGTTCAGGGTTTTACACGGTCTTAGACTTTACAGTGGTATGTTTTAGAACTACATTTGCATGGATTAAGTATTTTGAAATTATTCTGTCTATAGTTGGGTTGACATTGTTATTAGCCAATTTTATTAACACATCTAACCTTTTTCATGATAATTTACTAATTCAAGTTTGGGAATGGCAAATTTTAATTATTAATAAGAAAGTTAGCTGATATGTTTACCTGCTTCAGTATCTTACTTTAGTGTAATTGTTTATGAGTCAAATCTGTGGCCCAAGGTTTCCAATTCTGTGAAGTATATAGCTTTATACACATTTTATAAAGGAGCATAATAACTTATGATGGGTTGTTAAATGTCCATTTCCCACAAGACTGAAGAACTTTCTAGAGCACTGTGCAGACAAGCCCTCACATGAGCCACAGGAAAAGTGTAAATCACCAGTCCCATCAAGGCGGGTGACAGGTTTCTGCATCACACTTTTGCCTTACAGCTTGGCTTTTAAAGGTAATTAGACGGTCTTGGCAGGACTGTAAGTGCTAGTGTCTCACTTCATTATAGACTAAGTTACTGGATGCAGCCAGTTGTTTTTATTTTTTGTTTTCATTTTATGTACATTGGTATTTTCTCTGCATGTATGTCAATGTGAGGGTGTTGGGTCCCCTGGAACTGGCGTTACAGGTAGTTGTGAGCTGCATGTGGATGCTGGGAACTGAACCTGGGTCCTTTGGAAGAGCAGCCAGTGCTCTTACCTGACGAGCAGTCTCTCCAGCCCCCATGTTTTGTTTTGTTTTTTGTTTTTTTGGTTTTTTTTAAGATACTGAGTTTTTGTTAAGTGTGGAAGGAGGGATCAGTTTAGAGGACTAACAGAGATGAGAGGCCTCAGCAGTGTGGGTAGTGAGCCCTGGCTGAGGGTGACTGGCTTAGCTGCTGCTTGGCTTTAGCTTTGTGAGACCAGGTGATGTGACACATGGTTATTGCCCTTGTCTGTGAAGTGGAGATGGAACAGTGTTGCTCACATACAACTGTAGTACAAACCAAGTTTAGTTCTTAAGCACTTCGTACAGGCAGTTCCTAATGGTAAGTACAGGTGGGGAGCTGTAACCTGGAAATCCACAATTGGAATTCTTTAAAATCAGACCATTTTGAACACCAATAGTGACACAAGTGGCAGATTCTGCATATTGTCAAATTTCAAATGCTCAAAATATTTTATAAGATTATCTTCAAGGCCAGGCATAGTGGTACATGCCTTTAATCTCAGCATTTAGGAAGAAAAGGCTGGCAGATCTCTGAGTTCCAGGCTGGCACTGGCCAGCCTACATAATAAGACCCTGTTTCAAAACAAAACAAAACAGGCTAATAATTTTAATGTATGTGTCTGTACATATTCCAATATATATATAAAAACACAAAACCTAAAGCACAGAAGTCCCAAGCAGTTTGGATAAAGGATATTCAACGTGAACTACATAAATGTTAATCATTTTTGTTATTAAGAGGCCAGAATATTTATTGGTAAAAACCTCTGTGCTAGACATGAGAGGCATGAAGTACACTATTGATTGAGGTGATGCTCACTTCATGAACTTTTTTTTCTACAGAGGCTGGATATGTCGCTACTCCCATAGCCATGGTTCAGGCTGCCATGACTCTTCTGAATGATGCCTCTGACCTACCTAAAGGGTAAGTTTTGCTTTCTTCTAGTGAGAAAGTGTGTTTTCAACCATGTGACAGTTTAGCTACTTTTGAGTTGATTTTTAGTCTTCGGTCTACACACAAGTTTTTGTGTTCCTTTGGACCAAAGAAATATTAAAGCAATGCCAAAGACAGTTCCTTATCTGCCTTTGGTGGATTTACTGTGACGGTGAATAAGAGCCATGTAAGCTGGCTAGCAGTGTTATCCGCAGCTCCTCATCAGTGCTGAGTATACATACACCTTG
>LOJH01006183.1:4207-32888 GCA_001685095.1 Ellobius talpinus | reverse complement strand
TACTGGCTTTTTGGGATCCTATTCTATTTGGATGCACACCTTCCTAAGCCTGGATGGAAGGGGAAGGGCTTTGGACTTCCCACAGGGCAGGATACTCTTCCCTCTCTTAGGACTGGAGGGGGACGGGATGTGGGGAAGCAGAAGGGAAGTGGGAGGAGGGGAGGAAGTGGAAATTTTGATTGGTATTATTTATTAAGAAAGAAAAAAGAATCATTAGTATTCTTTGAGGGTATAGTGAAATTCACCAGTGAATCCATCTGGACCTAGACTTTTTTAAGTCAGAGATTTTTAATTACTGCTTCAATTTCACTGAATTATCTCATCTTCGTTTAATTTAGGTAGGCAATATGTATCAGTTCACCAAATTTTTCTTTTAGATTTTTCCAATTTAATGGACAATATCTTTTTAAAGTAAGACCTAATGATTTTCCGTATTTCATTGGTATATGCCTCATTGGTTCCCTTTTCATCCATTACTTTTATTAATTTGTCTTTTCTTTCTTTTGGTTACTTGGCTAAAGTTTTCTCAACCATTTTGTTGATTTTCTATGGGGTTTTGTTGTTTGTTTTTCATTTCATGAATGTTTGTCCTGGGTTTAATGATTTCTTTCTATGAACTGATTGAGGGTTTGGCATGTTCTTTTTCTGAGGCCTTAACATATACCATTAATTATTGTTAAGATTGATTTTATTTCTAATTGAGGTACTTAGCACTATAAATTTCTCTATTAGAAATGTTGTCCCAGCACTCCGGAGGCAGAGAAGGTGGATCTCTGTGAATTGAAGACCAACCTGGTCTACAGAGCAAGTTCCAGGACAGGCTCCAAAGCTACAGGGAAACCTTGTCTTGAAAATCAAAACAAAACAACAACAACAAAAAAAAAAGTTGTCATTGTATCCCATGAGTTTAGTATGTTGTACTTTCATTTGATTCTAAGAATGTACTTCCCTCTTTATTTTTTTCAATGATCCATTCAATTACACATTGCTATCTTCAGGAATATGTGTACATTCTCAGGTTTCTCTTGCTGTTGATTTATAGTCTTATCCCATTGTGACTGGATTGAATGCAACCAACTGTTTCAATGTTCTTCTATTCAAAATTTTGTGACCTAATATTTTAGAGACAGATCTATAATATGTACTCTACAGTATTTGGATGGAATACTTTATAAATGTCTGTTAAGTCCATTTGTTCTGATACCATTTAATTCAGCTATTTTTCTATTTATTTTCTGTCAGAATGACCCATCAGTAAGAGTGTAGTATTCTGAGTTTTAAATATAAAAAGAACCCCTTTGTGGAAATTAGACCAAAAAATTAATATCATGTAATGATTGAAGCAGTAGTTTTCTATTTATGCCATTTACACAATAAATAAAAATAAAATTATACTGAGCTATTCATTGTTAGAGTATATGGGCAGCTCGATGCTGGGACATCAGGTGAGAACAGAGTATATTGAGATATTTCCCATGCAGTGTAACAAGATAGTGTGCATTTTAAAAACTAGACCTGGTGTATCAAATTTTCAAGGTAGCCAAACTGTGTAGAATATACTGCAAAGTACATGCTATATGTATTTATATAAGGATACTCTGGAAACTACCACCGTGCTGCCCTGTAGAAGAGAACAGAGAAGAGCAGGGAGAACATGCTTTCTAATGCTTACTAACCCTTGAGTGGTTTTAAAAATACCAGAAGTGATCTTAAACATACTTTTTCTTATGGTCTGGCTCCATTTTGATCTTTGTCCCATGCACCCTAACTTTTTTTTCCTTTTCAAATTAATTATTGAGGTGCCTTGAACCTGTTTTAATCTTATACTTCTCTTCATATAGCTCTATACAATGAAGGCTATCTTTTTATTGATAGTCCTTTGATTTACAGCCAACTATAAATACTACATTGCGCCCAAGTGAAATAATGAGTAAATCATAGTAAATTAATTAGTGATTAAAGAAGCTCAAAAGGTGCCCCAAATTTAGAGGTTAAATTACTACTCCGATCACAGAAGGATTTAACTCTAGGCTCTTAAACTCTCTAAACTTCAGACAGGGGGGTCTTCATGTGTGAGGGAGCATCAGAAGAGATGATTTCAGGGTGTTTGTTGTATCTGTCTCAGAAAGTATATGCAGAATAGTAGCTCTCTAGCCAAAAATCCAGGCAGATATAAAGAAAATGTGCCAGACAACCTTGTGTTATCTATAAAGTTCACACTCAAGAACTATGTAATCAAATTACATTATTTTCAAAATGTCTCTAAGTGTTTTAATTAGTTAAGAGTTCTGTTTTGGACCAGTATGCATGGGAATTGAACACAGCAGTGAGTGTATTCCCTTCATGTGTATCTTTATTGATGAAAATACATAGGTTTTTTTTTTTGAGAAGGCAATTAACAGAAAACTCTGTAACTCATGAGTTAAAGTTCATGCTGGCTAAAAGCCACTTAAAACTATATATATGTCCCCCATATTTAAAATTGGCTATATAATAATGTTACTGTGTGGATACATGTGTGTCTTAATCTCAATATAGATAGCTACATAATAAAATCAAAAACTGCCTTTTAAAATATTGATTATTTAGGGTTGGCAATGTAGCTCAGGGGTAGAATACTTACCTGATATGTGTAGACACCCGAGTTCAGTCCCCGAAGCATCATCATCATCAATAACAATAATAATAATTCTGAATAAGTTTTGAAATGACTTTAAATCAGGATTAACTTTAATAATTATATATAATAAGATCTAACCACAAAGAAGTTTGCAATTTAAAACAAGACTCAGAAATAAAATAAAGCAAGCTACAGTGTTAAGGATGGAGTGTTATTTTTTAATAATTCACCTTCGTTATAAAGCTATGTGTCAAGTTGTTGGTTTTGTCTGGATAGATGGAGTCATTTAACAAATAGAAACTTTAGTTATCACACATGAAGATGTTTTTCTGGGCTGTTAATAGACTCCCAATTTTCCTTTTGACAGATGGAGATGGACATATGGATCACTTGCTGCCAGGCTGTGAAGATAAAGACTGTCAGAAGAGTGCCATATACTTAATGAGATCTGGAACAGGACAGGTATGTCAGCTTTGGGGTGCTATGAATGATGTTATGTGCTTGAAAAGTCTTAAACGTTAGAAAACATGTCGAAAGAAGCAGAACAGAATAAAATACAAAATTATATAATAGAATTCTTCATTTTACCTAAGTAAAATACATTTAAATCTTTTCATTTTTTCATTGAAGTAGGAAATGCTGCTGTGTTGATTTTTAGTGAAGAAACCCCATTCTGGATCCTGTAGTTAAATGTAGAATTTTAGATGTCAGCAATATAAAAAGCACATTATAATAAAAACTTACGAGGAAGATGATTCCACTCCTAGAGCAAATCCTGGTTTGTTTCCATGTGTATATCCATTCCATTTCTCATGCTGACTTGTTGCCCATTGCTTAGTAATTTAGAATTATGAGAGTCACAGTGGAGGATTAATATGGAAGTAGTAGGTCATGACACTTTTAGAGTTAACCAGCTTTATTTTCTTGGGGCGTTAATAAATAAAAGGATACCATGCTGACTTTTATAGCCCTTTTGAGTAGGAAAAACTACATTTTATATTCAGAAACTTGATAAGAAAAATCTTTATACATTCAGCATTTTAAAAATCATTGAATTATTTTATTATCTTTGACTATATTTGGATAGTCATAAATCATTTAGAACTAGCTCAAGAGACTTCCCATAATTGGCTCATAGGAATAAAAATATACAATAAGAATACTTGAAAATTATATAGTTAACCAGGTATGGTGGTACACACCCTTAATCCCAGCACTTAGGTAGCAGAGGCAGGCAGATCTGAGTTTGAGACCAGACTGTTCTACAGAGTGAGTCCAGGATAGCCAGAGCTACCCAAAGAAACACTGCTTTGAAAGAAAGGGGGGGAAGGAGTGAAGAAAGAAAAAAGAAAATGATATATTTACCTATATCTACAAAGACAAATATCATGTTCTTTGATAAGTGTTATAGATAATGAATTGAGTGGGAGAAAATTTAACAGTTATCTTAACAGAAACTCTTTATCTACTGTATATTTATCCCTCATTCATAAATTCTTGACTGCTTCAAAAATTTTGGGGTTTTTGGGTTTGGTTTCTTATTGCATTTTGTTGTTTGTCTGTTTGTGGTTTGGGGTTCTTGTATTTTTTTTTGTTTTTTGAGACAGGGTCTCTGGCTCTGGTTGTCTTGAAACTCACTATGTAGAACAGGTTGACCTTGAACTCACGGAGATCCACTTATCTCTGCCTTCTGAGCACTAGTATTAAAGGTGTATGACTCCACACTGTACCTGGTTTCAGAAATTTGTAACAATTTAAAGTTTTGTGAAATTTCCAGCTTTTTTGCAACAATTTTGTTTTTTTCAAAATGAGGTGAAATTATTTAAATGTTTTTTGAAGTTCACAAATTTATTCAATGTCTTTGTCATTAAAGTTCCTCCTCCCTCTCCCCATGGCAAATCACACTTTCTTAGGAAAACTTATAAAACATTGGAGATACTCTTTTTTTGTTAGACATTTCTTTTTTTAAGAAGCCATTTTAATATACTTTGATTTGCAGCAATAAAAATCAAGTGCTTCTGAAGAGAAAAATGCATGTGTGTGCATGTGTATGCATGTTGGCCACTACCATTTGAAGTCTGCTGTACCTGCTTCCACTTAGGACATGTCCAGGTTCAGTGCTAGCATAGAGACTCTTATGGGAACATGGGCACATCTGTAATGTTAGTGCCATGATTTCTAGTCTTCAGATTTTAGTGTTATATTAATTTATCGAAGGGTGAAAAGAGCTGTGCAATCAGAAGAGGAGGGGAGAAGATCAATTTAAAGGCAACCTGTTGTTTTCTGTTGTTTTATCATAATCATGTAGAAGTATGAAGAGCTACTAAAACCTTTGCTCCCGGCTATTTTAGTGTCATAGCCCATCCTCCTTGTCTGTGCTTTGCCTGTCAGGTGAGGACGGAGCTTGTTCATTCCTGAGGTTGAATACATGTTGTGAGGGACCTGTGGCTCTGTGTGCTGTTCAAGCAACGATGTTCATGACAAAGCCTGTGGAAGACCAGTTCCCCAGTGTCCTACACATACATCAAAGTAAATTGTAGTAGCCTATCATTGCGTGAAGATAAAGAAGTAAAATGAGGCTGTTTTCAACATTTTTCATAGATCATTCCTTTGTGAATGATGACTTTTTCTGAAGTGATTATAATTCTTTTTTTTTCTCTTTATCCTTAGTGGGTTCCTGTGCTTCAGGATTTTAGCAACAAGGGTACACTCTGGGGCTTTGTGCCATTTTTACATGAAGAAAAGCCAACTTCAATACCAATTCCAATCACCCTTCACGTTGGAGACTACAATATGGATGGCTACCCAGATGCTCTTGCCATATTAAAGAATACATCTGGAAGGTATGGAGAGTAAATTCGTGGCAAACTCTTGTAAAACGTCTTTACCACAGCAGCTTGTGACTGACAGCACATAAGCTGGTACAGTCTCTCCAAGAAGCAATTGATGGGCTCAGCTTATGCTTCCTTGTGTGGTCCGTGAACTCATCGCATGACTTAGGAAACATTCTTTCTACAGATTCATTTTCTATTGAGAAAAAAATAAACATTCACTGTAAAATGAAAAGTATTTTTTATTCAGCTTTTTTTTTTCTAAAGACAAATGACAGTACATTTTGAGACTGAAGATTGGTGATTAAGAACTCATTCTAGACTTGAGTTTCAGCCTAGCACTTTCTGTGTGATCTTGGACAGATCACCTAAACTCATGAAGTATGAAATGAAAGTAATAATTATACCTCTGGCATAAATGAGGTAAAAGTAAATGGACAAGCCATTTAGAAAGATACTCTGTACGTATCAATGCTATTTAAGTAAATATTACCTTATGACTACTTGTTTTCTAAAAGCACCAGATTTCCCAACATGATTATTGATACGATTTATGTATATATGAGGTATGTAGCTATGTTCATTATATAACCTGTGATTTGGACACTGTGGCAACTCTTTTCTTTTAAAAGATACTAGAAGTTAAGCTGAAGTTCATAATTAGCCCAATGTTGCTAGACTCCATGATTGCGACTACCACTAAGTTCCTCTTGTTTCTTTGACCTTACAACTAGTTGTATTCTTGGAGAACAATCTTTCCTGTGCTGCTTACCCACACAGTTCATCTAAACATTATTTCATTGTTTACTTGAAAACACCCTGGGTACCTCTAAAATACTTTTAGAAAACTGTAAGTAATCATTATACTGTGTCAGTGTTTGTGTGGGCTCTATATGTGTGAACAAAAGAGCCATGAGTATAACTTACTTAACAATACAGTGACTGACATTGTGCTACCTGGGAGGTGTTACCAATAGATCACAGATTCCAGAGCAGCCTGGACTGTGTAACAAGATCTGTCCTTTTTGGAGAGAAGAACAAAAGCATAAAGTCTCATGAAAACAAAGGAACATAAAATTGCTTTATTATGGACATAACTGTATTCACAAAATGATACATCTTAAATTCATTCAAACCTGATTTCTCATCCTTAGAAGATCATCCAAATAATTTATATTTTCCTTTAAAAGTTTTTAAAACTTTAAAAGTTTTGTCAATTTTTCTCTTTTAAACTTTCAAATACTTGACCTGCATTCTTTAACTTTTAGCTTATAGTGATGGTATACACAGCTGATCAACTGACACAAAATGAATTTACAACAAGAAATCCTAATTTCCAAAGCAAGCATAGGAGTTGGTTTTGTTTTGTTTTGCTTTTATGTCTACTCCAGGCATGGTACACATCTTATCCCAAAAAAGGCTGAGGCAGGTGGAACTTGAGTTAAAAGTCAATGAGACTATATAAGTTAATCCTATCTCTAAAAACAAATTTTAAGAAGTCTAGATAGTTTTATAAATGTAACTATTAGGAGCCTAGAGTTTAGTTTCTTATCTTTTAACATAGATGAGACTGGATGGGTAAATTTCATCATATCTCAGTGTCAGTTGAACCACCAGCTGGGAAACATCCTAATTCTGCATTAAAAAGTCTTGGAAATACAGAATAAGAAAAGAAACATGGCATGTATTTGAATCATACCCCACATGGATTTACTTTTGTTTAAGAGTTATTTATAACTTTCCCTGGCCTCAAGACTGGCAGTGCTGTATCGGTGCTGAGTGGTGTGTCTAAGTCCCCAAGGATTGCCAGCTCAAGTGGAGATTTCCTTTTGCCTGTAATTTTTGGAAATCAGATAGGGAGCAACCAGAGTAGATGACTTGTCATGAAAAACTATTTTGAGATCATGGTTCAGTTTCTTTTGTGCTTTTTATTGTTGTTAAGAAAAGGATTGCATAAATAGGCATGGTGATGCTGACAATCCCTCACTCAGAAGGTGGAAGCAGGAGGATCAGGAGCTCATGGCTACCCTTGTCTACCCAGTGAGTTTGAGGCTGACCTGTATACGTGAGATTTTGTCTCCAAAACAATAAAATCCCTTTGTTGTGACTATTTGTTATAACTGCTAATAGGATTTGGGAAGAGTTTCATTGTCTAATTAATTGCAAGCCAATTGAACAAAGCTTCCTGGGCCTTCTTGGGCTTTTATAGGAAAAGAAAACCTAGAAGTAGCAAAGATAGCAAAGTCTAAGACTCATCCATCAGAAAATATTTTTCAATTCCAGTAAATAAAGGGCCAAATAGAACGTATTGCCTGAGAGCCAGACACTTGAGTGAAAGCTCCTGCACCCAAGGCTGGTGGTCATTGTGAGTCCTACAAACTGGAAACGGCAAGGCAACAACTAGAAACTGAGACTTTGTCAAAGACATGATTCCTGGTAACTTCTGGTGTCCGTGTTGGCTAGTTAAACCGTCCAACTGTAATCTGCATTTTCAACTGCAACCTCTGCTTTATGAATTAATTTAGCTTGATGTTGATAACCCTATCTCTCAGCAGGAAAGGATACCTTAGACTCCAGATGCCCTGTTTAGAAGGGCAAAGAGGTTCACACTACAGGTTCCTGCCTTTCTAACACTTGTTTTTTATTTTTACTATGAAAAATAAGAGATTTTCTTCATCATTTAAAATAACACATTTCTAAATTTAAATTTAGTAACTCAAATAGCTCATAGTTTCTGTTTTAAGTAAAATTTTCCTTTACTTTTTCTATGGATATGGGAAATATACATGCTTCCTAACCTGCAGCAAGCATTATACAATAAGCATCTCATATACTTCCTGGGAATGTTTGCTGGGTTTTGGCAAAATTAATTGTGGTTAGCTTTGTCACATACCGTGTTAGTGTTTCTAACTGTTCAAATGTTATTTAAAAAAGAATAGCCTGTTTTTAATACTATAGCCCACATTATTTGCTCTTTGTTGCAGTGGTCATATTTTTAAAGCATACAACAAAAATTTATTTTTAAGGAACTATTGAAATCACAACCCGAATCAAGAATTTTAACAGTCTCTTAGTTCTCTACCCATGAGTCACTCCTAATGATGGCATTTCACTTGCTGACTGATTTTCCCACTTTGTTGATATAGTTATTTACACATAATTTCAAGATTTGATAGTTTCTTGGGTTAGCATTATGAACTGTGTCTTTTATCCTTTCTTAAATTTATGTTATTTTACTGGGGAAGAAGGGCTAAGCAGCTAAGAGCACTTCCTGTTTCTACAGAGGACTTGATTTGTTTCTGGAGACCCACATGGTGGCTCATAACTACCTTTAACTCTGATTCCAAGAATCCAGTGCTCTCTTCTGGCCTTCATGGGCACTAGGAATGTGATGTACATTCATATGTTGCTGAAAACACTCATACATAAAGTAATATGTGTAAATGTTCATGTCATTTTTCTAGGTGAATTCTCAAGTAACTCCCTAGAAAAGTTTCCATTCTCTAAGATCTTCCCAGTCTTAAAAGTCGTTTTATTTTCCTTAAAGTTCATTCACCATTGAATCTTAACTCACTTTTTCTATTATAAAACCTCATGTAATCTATTACTCTGGTGCAGATCACCTATGCTCTTCTGTCTAAGATCCTAGACTGGTGCTTCATCCAACCATTGTCAAAGTTACTCTGTTGGGTCCAATTATATCTCATGTAACTGTCCTTTTTTTAATGTCTTCTCTTCGTTTTCTTTTAAGCTTGCACTAGAAAGGCCTTGATCTATTCTGCTTTTTTCTGCCTCTACCCTTTAATATTGTTTGCCCTTTTTCTTTTACACTGTGTTCTAGAAAAGTCTTTTGCTCAACTGAGAAACTATTTTTATTATAAAAGTGAATAAGACAAAACTAGGATTTATTCTCTTTGTTTATCATGAACAGGACCTTCTGATGTGTCAATATCTTACCCCTCCACACTTTCTGGCCCTCTCCCTTCTCCCAGCCTTCCCCTCTCACCTCTCTTTTTTGATCTGTGCTGAGGATCAAACCTACAAAATCACTCTACTGCTAAATGTCATTCACAGTTCATAGCATCACTTCTTAACCAAGCACTCTTGCATTTGCTGCATTATATCAAACTTGAACTTCATAGAATAGAGACTGTAGTTGGTGTGGTTTTGTCTGCCTTACTGCACTTGTGATGGTTAGTTATAAGTATCTACTCCACAACCCACAATCATCTGAAAGGAGGCTCTCAGTTGAGGAATTATCTGGGTCAAGTTGGTCTGTGGGCACATCTTGTAAGGGATTGATTGGAAGACCTGGCCCACTGTACTGTGCCATTCCCTAAGTAGAGGATCCCTGCCTGTGTAAGAGTGAGAGTGGCTAAGCAGTCAGCATGGATATATGTTTCTCTGCTCTTGACTGTGATGTGATGTTACTAGTGGCTTGAGTTTCTGCCTTAACTTCCACTTAATGATGGACTGTCACCTGTAATTGGAAGCCAAACAAATCCTTTGCTTACTTAAGTTATCTTTTGTTAGAGGATTTTATCCCAGCAACAGAACTGAAAGTAGAACTGGGCCAAACCTTTTAATTTTTAATAAATTTTTTATACAATATATTCTGGTTACAGTTGCCCCTCCCCCAACTCCTCCCAGATTCTCCCCATTTCCCCACCCACCCAAATCCACATTCTTTTTTTGTCACTCATTAGAATACAAATAGGTTTCTAAAATAACAATGCTAATAAAATAAAATTTTTTTAAAAAGGACAAAACAAACAGGGAAAAAAGAGCCAAAGAAAGCACAAAAATACATACAGAAGTTGAGACACACACATTCACATACATACACCCAAAAAAAAAGCAAAAAAAAAGGGGGGAGCCATAAATATAACCAAAGATTTGTAAAGTAATATAAAAGGTAAGGTGAGGTAGGAGACGAGGAAGGGGGAGGGCAAGGGGAAGAAAGGAGGGGAAGGGAAGGAAGGGAAAAGAGAAGAAAGGCAAGGGAAGGAAGAGGGAAGGGAAAGGAAACTGTCCAGATTAAAAAAAAAAACTCAAAAAATAACATTGAGTTCGTTTTGTGTTGGCCCTACTGATGGATTTGGCCTGAGCTTAAGTCTAGTTCTTATACACAATGAGACTCTATTGGAGAAAACCAACTGTTCTTTTGTAAGCACTTATCAATTAGAGATAGCATCTATGCTAGGGACGGGATGTGTGTCCACTTCCTCTCTCAGGACTAAAACCCCCTGTGTCTTAGACCTGTGCAGGCCCTGTGAGTGCTGCCACAGTCTCTGCGAGTTCACAAGTGCATCAGTGCTGTTGTGTCTAGAAGCCGTTGTTTCCTTGGTGTACTCTATCCTTTTGGGCCCAAACCTTTGTTTGTGTGTATACTTGGGAAACATTCACTAAAGGCAAACTATATAAAATTTAAAGATAACAGAATGAGCATAGATATTGAAAGCCAACCACATTATTTGTGAAAAATTTTAACACCCCTCAGCCATAGTAGCCTCATAAGCAGAACAAGTACAACAGGAGTAATATTTTGTACCTCACAAGATTGTAAGGATCAAACTAAACAAGGTATCCTTGTTCTGTACCCAGCACATAGTACATACATAAGCAGCCTAGTGAGTGATGTGCTACTCCATACATGGTCTCAAAACCCGTGGGAAAGTCCCCATCTGAGGACTTTGACTTACTGCTCTGCACTTCCTCAGGGTAGGATCTAGACTCCTGCTCTGCTGGGACTCTGGAGAGTCATTCAAATGAAGAGCCCCTGCAGAGTAGCTGAAGCCTCTGTTAAGACTGAATCACCATCAGAATGCTCCCTCTAACTACCCTGATCCCTTGTCTTCCTCAAAGACTGTGGTCCATCTCTGTCCTCCTTCCTTGAAAGCCAAGCATGAACAATCATTAGGTTAGTACCATCCTACCTGAGCACCATTCTAATGCATGGGACTCAAACTCAAGTGGCATGATTGGTTGCTTTCCTTTTTAACCAGCACTGTAGGGCCAATGATCTACAAAAGCTAGAGACAAACTGATACGTAAATGGAATCTGAGAGGAATCGGGAATAACTTGGGTATGGTGGCACATTTGTTTAATCTTTGGGGGGTGAGAGACACAAGTTTTTAATCTTATTAGCATTTGGGAGAGTCAGGAGATCAAGGTCATGCTCAGCCACATAGCATGTTTGAGACCGTCTCAAAAGAAAAAAGAAAGAAAAGATATAACTTACCTTTGAGTACAAAAATATGGCTGTATTACAGAGGAAGAACAGCATTGACCACGGACCAGACAGATTGTCTGGCAGGATGTACATAAAATTGCAAGAAATAGTATGTATGACACATCTGAAATTCAGTTAAACAGTTGTCTTTGTTTTTCTGTTCTTTTGCAGTAGAAAGTAATAATACTTGACCTTTAGGTTACTTTTAACTTTGGTTCTAAGTAAACTCCTATCACATATAGTTTTGATAAATTTCAGTGATTTCACTTCTTCAGAATAATTACTTCATTGAAAATTTTTTGAAATGTACATATGATTCAAGAAAATTTGGGGTGTCCATCTCCAGGTTTAAGAATGCTTCAGGGAAATCACCTTTCCCATCAGTTGAGAAATATTTACTTCACTTGAGGATATTTTGTTTATTGATGAGATGTTAAAATCACTATGTAGTTTTAGAAACAAAATTATCCTTCCATGAATTATATCAAGCATGTGGTGTTTTTCAAAGATGTGTATCAAAAATAGCACACTTGTTCCTCTCTTGAGTCTCCAGGGAGCACAGAGTTATCCTGAGGTTGGCTTTGGGGAAGGCAAACATAGTTGACTTAGGAATTAGTCTGACAGGTAGTTGAAGAATGCACCAAAATGCTTACTAGGATGTTGGCTAATTTTATGACACTATTATTATGGGAGCATTTCTGTGTTTAAGGAATGGCTACACTCTACAGTGCAACTCCAAGTCACATCAGAGAGGTTGAGTTTTATCCATTTGTATTAAACATTTTTGAGGTGAAGAAAGTACCTTGTAGGGATACTATGTAATAACACACTATCTGCTTAGGTAGGGTACATACAGTCATAACTAGAAGAATATATGATGTTCTCTATACTGTGATTTTTAATACTTTTCATCTACTTTATTCATGTTTTATAATATTGTCTAACACCAATTATAAAATGTATGCATTGAAAATGTATAATTTAATGATCTTTGTTATGATTACAGTTTTGCATTGTTTTAGGGATTCTTTTTGCTGTGAAGAGACACCATAACCACAGAAACTCTTATAAAGGAAAACATTTAATTGAGGTGATAGCTTACAGTTCGGAGGTTCAGTTATTATCAGTCCTTTATCATCATGGGGTAGGAAGTATGGTGGCAGGCAGGCAGACAGGGTGATGGTGACATCTTGATCAGAAGGCAACAGAAATTGGACTCAGACCCTGGGTGATGTCTTGAGCATTAGAAAATCTCAAAGCCCACCCCCAGAGTGACACACTTCCTTCAACAAGGCCACACCTACTCCAAAAGAGCCATACCTCCAGACAGTGTCACTCCCTTTGAGAGCCATTTTCTTTCAAACCACCACATATACCCATCCCCATATTTAATTTTAAGATTTATCCCCCCAAAAATATCCTATTCCATAAGCCCTTATTTTCTAAACAGTAGGAAGCACTCCCCCAAATATCTGCCTCTTATATATTTGCCTATTCTATACCTGTCTCTATATTCACCTATTTGAAACAAATGGAATCATAAAATATGTGACCTTTTATTATATATCACTACCTAGAATAGCATCAAATTGTGTATGTGTTTCCTAATGCCATAGTAACAAGTTGCTACCAGTATAGCATCTTTTTTAAAGTGTAAATTTATTCTTTTACAATTTGGGAAGTCAGCTCTAAAATGGCTTTCACTGGGATGAAGACAAAATGATGGTTTTCCTGGAGGTTATAAACCATTCTTTACATCTTAAAAGCTAACAATATGACATCTTGGTAAGAGTCAGGATTTCCAAACAGCAGAGACCCTAGGAAGGCTAAGGAGCAAGACATTGTAAGGTATGACATAATACTGTACTCACTATGCATCTTTAATACTCTAGAGCTAGCAAGATGGAGATCCAAGAGAGCCAAGTCCAGAAAACAACAAGAACAGTGACTTTGTAAGTTCCAGTTAAAAGCCCCATAGGATCTAGAAGCCAGAAGAGTCAAAGTACCAAACCACACTTGAAGCCAAAAAAGACTCTACTCAAACAGGGAGAACATTCTTCTTACACTACCTTTTTACCCTGTTTGACTTCTTAATTGATTAAATGTATTTTCTCCAGCCTACTGTACCAGATGTTAATCTCATCCAGAAACATTCATAGAGATATACCGAGAGCAAAGCTTAACCAAATGTATGGATATTCCATGACCCTGTCAGGTTGATAAATTAATCATCAGTCTTTCTGACCTCTGCTTCTTCCTAGCTCCCTCTCCTTTCCCCACACCCCATCACCCTCTGTCTTCCTTCTCTCCCCCTCTCTCCCAGTCTCTCCCTCATGTCCCTTGTCAACTTATTACTTCATAAGGATTCCTGTGGTCATCTGTGGGAGAATATTGTTTAGCCTACTAGGACCACCCTCTGGCTTTCCAAAGAGCCATACTTGTCCTGTCTGTAAAATGCATCTACTTTCTGAGTATAGTGATGCACCTCAAATCTCATCATTTGAGATTGTGAGGTACGAGAATTAGAGTTCAAAGGCAACCTGGACCTTAGAGTAAGATCCTATCTCAAAAAAAAAACTTTTTCATGACCCTGACATTGCTTTTAAAAGAAAACATTTAATTGGGGCTGGCTTACAGGTTTAGTCCATTATCATGCTGGGAAGCATGGTGGCACACAGGAAGACATGGTGCTGGAGGAGTCGAGAGTTCTACATCTGAATCCATGGGCAGTAGAAAGAGAACCACTGGGCCTGGCTTGAGCTTTTGACCTCAAAGTCCAGCCCCAGTGGCATATTTCCTCCAACAAGGCCACACCTACCACAACCAGGACGCCTTTTAATCCTTCTAAGCAATGCCACTTCCTGATGACTAAGCATTCAAATGAATGATTTGAATGAGGGGGTCATTCTTACTCAAACAGCCTCAAGTGGTATCAATTTTCTAGGCAATAATGAGGATTAAATAAGAAACCATATAAACAGGTCTTATTGCAATTGGTCAGGTCATAATTTTAGTGCTGAAGGATATTTATTCATTTATTCTGATAAATTATACAAATATGTGGTAAAATGGATAATGACTTCCCAATGACATTCCTGTAATGTTCCTTCAGACTTAGAAAACATGTAACCTCTATGATAAATGCCATTTTTTAGAGGTGATTGTGTCATTTGGGTGGGGGGTGTTTTGTGTTTCTTATTTGGGCCCAATGTAACAGGTTCCTGAAAAAAAAGATGCTTGTGGTAATGTTAGGAAAGCAACAGGTGGAAAAAGGTAACCTGATTTGTGGCCATATGCTAAGAATAAAAACAGCTTGTAGAAACTAAAAGAGGTGAGGAATAAATTCATGTAGGCATAGTTTAACTTATTTGTTTATTTTTATTTTTTTACCTTTAATTTCCCACTCTTATTGCTTCAGCTGGGTGCTTTAAGCACAGTGTTGAAACAGAGTAGGGATGGACAACCCTGCCTTGTCCCTCCCTGACTGCAATGGGATTGCTTCGAGCTTTTCTCCATATAGGATAGTGTTGGCTGTGGGCTTCTCACATATGACTTTTATTATGTTGAGGTGTGTTCCCCCTAGTCCTGCATTCTCTAGGTCTTTTATCATGAAAATATGTTGGGTTTTTTTGTCAAAGGCTTTTTCTGCATCTACTGAGAGATAATCATGCACCTTTTGTCTTTATATCTATTTGTAACACAAATTCTAATTGTTCTTAATCAAAACCTGGAGTCAGATATTAGGTAGTGAAAGGTGAGAGGCCAGAGAAGCAGTGGCTGCCAGCCACTAGAGAGACCTTTTACCTCTACCAAATCCTCAGACCTAAAGGGTGATCCTGTCCTCAGACTACCTCCTCAGGTTGCATCTTCTAAATGACTGTTTCAGACTGCACCTCAGACCACAATGACCTCCTTTCTCCTCCTACCTTATGTTCCTCTCTCTGCCCAGCTATATCACTCCTGTCTCCACCTCTCTAGAGCTGGGATTGAAGGCTTGGGATCCCCAGTGCTGGGATCATCTTTGTGTGAGCTCTGTTTCTTTTTTGGACAGATCTCTATCTTGTATAGCCCAGGGTGGCTTTGATCTAACAGGGTGGCTGTGAACTCTGCCTCTGTGTGCCACCACTCCCTGGCCCCTAGTGGCTAAGCTCTGCACTCTGATCTTCAGGCAAGATGTATTTGTTGCAAACAAAATATCACTACATCTATTTATGTGGTTTATTGCATTTATTGACTTGCATATGTTGAGCCATTCCTACATTTCAAGGATAAAGGCAGATTGGTCATGGTTGATGATCTTTTTTGTATATGTCTATATTCAGTTTGCAGGTGTTTCATTGGGCTTTTTGAAATCTATGTTCATCAGGGAAGTTGGCCTGTAGTTTCTTTTTATTTATTGTTGTGTCTTTACCTTGTTTTGGTAATTAAAGTGATACTCCTTCTATGGAGTTTGGGATTGTTCTTTCTATTTCTATATTTTAAAAAGTAGTTTAGAAAGGATTGGCTGAAGATATTTGGTTTAATTCTGCTTTGAATCTATCTAGCAATGGACTTTTTTTATTGTTTTCTTTGAGCTATACAATTTTGTCCACTCCTCTCCCTTCCTCCATTCTCCCCTTCTACCCACTCCCATGGCCCCACACTCCCAATTTACTCAGGAGATCTTGTCTTTTTCTCCTTCCTGGGTAGTTCCATGTGTGTCTCTCTTAAGGTCTTCTTTGTTGTCTAGGTTCTCTGGGGTTGTGGACTGTAGGCTGGCTTTTCTTTGCTTTATGTCTAAAAGCCACTTATGAGTGAGTACATATTATATTTGTCTTTCTGGGTCTGGGTTACCTCAATATGGTTTTTTTCTAGATCTATTGATATGCCTGCAAATTTCAAGATATCATCATTTTTTAGCACTGAGTAGTACTCCATTGTATAAATATACCACATTTTCTTTATCCATTCCTTAATTGAGGGACATCTAGGTTGTTTACCCTGGACTTTTTAGTTGGAAGGGTTTTTACTACTATTTCAATCTCTTCATTTGTTGTATGTGTCTGGGTTATTTATTCATCTCTTATTGGTTTAAATTTTGGTGCTTTGACTGAATCTAGAACTTTAATCTATTTCTTTAGGTTTTCCAAATAATAGAGTACAGATTGTATTCCCTTTTTAAAAAATTAATGTTTGTTACAATGTTTTCTCTGTTTCCAGTTTTGTTAATTTGAATCCTGTCTTTCTTTCTTTGCTCAGGTAGTCCAAAGGGCCTGTGAGTCTTGTTCAAAGTACCAAGTTTTAGATTTGTTATTCATTATATTGGTTTCTTTGTTTCTGTTTCATTAATTTCTGCTCTGATTTTTATTATTGGGTTTGAATTTGGTTTGTTCTTGTGTTTTAGTTGTTTGAGTTATATTCGTTAAGAAATATTTGTGCTTGTTCTGATTTTTTAATATAGGCAATTAAAACTACAAATTTCTCTCATACTGCTTTCAGTTTGTCCCAGAGTTTTTATTGTGTTATGTTTTCATTTTCACTTTGTTCAGGATTATTTTATTTTTGGATTTTTTCTTTGACCATTCACCATTCAGTAATAAGATGTTCAATCCATGAGAATTTGTTTTTTCTAGAGATTTGTTTGCTATTAAAGTTTTATAGCTTTATGGTCAATTGATATACTCAAGAGTTATTTAAATCTTTCTGAATTTGTAGATTTATTTTGTCCCAGGGTAGGGTCTATTTTAGTGAAGCTTCAATGTGATGCTTTGGTGTTTGGGTGGAATATCCTGTTGATACCTAAGTGCATCTGATGTACGATGCCATTTAAGTCTATTGTTTTTCTGCTTTTGTGGAAGGGGGCAGATGACCTGTGTATTGCAGAAAGTATGGTACTGAAATCACCTAACAGTATTGGGTTGGTGTTAATCTGTCTTTAATTCCATTAGTACATTTTTTATGAAATTTGGCACAGGTGAGTTTGGTGAATATATATTTAGGATAATAATGTCTTCTTGGTCCGCTGGTTAGCTTGAAGTGTACCCCTTTTCTCTTCTGACTAGTTTTAATTTAAGTCTGTTTTGTCAGACATTAAAATAGTGACACCTGCTTGTTTCTTGATCTCATTTGATTGAAGTACTCTTGTCCATCTCTAAGGCACTGCCTATCTTTAAAGCAAAATGAGTTTCTTACAGACAACAGCTAGCCTGTTTCTTTTGATTGGAAAGTTGAATCTGCTAATAATTAAGGTTATTATTGAAATGTGTACTGATTGCAGTCATTATGTTGTTGCGTTTTGGTGTTCTTTGTGTTTAGTAATTATGGCTTCATATTTCTTTCTACAGTCTCTTGGCTGTGCTCATTCCTCTCTTCAGCCTGAAATGTTGCTTCCTGTAATTTTCTTTAGGTTTGGTTTGTTGAATATAAATTTTTAGGCTGTTTATATTATGGAAAGTTTTTCTTTCTCCTTCAGCTAAAGCATATAATTTTTGCTGGGTATATTATTTTAGTTGGCTCCCATAGTCTTTTCAGACTTGGAATGCATTGCTCCAGTATCTTCTGACTTTCAAAGTTTCCATTAAGAAATCACTGGTTATTCTAATGGGTTTCCTTTGTAAGTGACTTGTGTTTTTCTGTTGAAGCTCTAAATACACTTTCGTTGTTATGTATGCTTACTGTTTTAACTATGATATACCTTGGGGATTTTCTTCTATGTTCTTGTCTATTTGGTGTTCTGTGTGCTTCTTGTATGCTTGTTTCTTTCCTAAGTTTGGGGAAATTTTCTTCTATGACCTTGTTGAAGATCTGTATAGCATCTCTGCCTGTCCTAGAACTCACTCTGTAAACTAGGCTGGCCTTGAACTCACAGAGATCTGCCTTTCAGGATTAAAGGCATGTGCCACCACCACCCAGCACCTGCTGGGTTTTTTGATCATGGACATTTTATCATGATTTTTATTTTTTTAACCTATTTTTATATTTTATATAAACTACTTTGTATTTCTTACAAACAAACTATTTTAGCCTTAGGGTTTTTTTTTAACAAATCTATCTCTAGGTTTAAACTTTTGATATTTCATACCAATGTTGAGTTGGTTAAAGTCCACCATCTTACTTTTTTATTTTCCTTTTTCTACTATGATTTCAAGTAGTTTTTATGATTTAATTTTGTCCTTTTTGTTATAAATATTACTTTATATTACTATAAATATTACTTTAGTGAATGTCTTAGATTTTTTTAGACCACCTTTAAATTTTATCTTCAATAATACTACATATCACTGATAGTTCTAGAACTTTTCAGCAGTGTGTGCCTGGCCTCTTCCAGTTTTGTACTGTTTCCTTTGCTGACATTATTAGTGCTGTCCTTTAAAGAGATGCAATTTCCTTAGGCATTTCATATCTGCCTTCACATTTGACCTTGTGTGCACTCATTGCTCTTCATTGCCTTATATAGATCTGGGTTGTTATCTGGTATTGCCTTTAGTCAGCCTGATAGACACCCTTTAATATTAATTAAGATGCCATAAAATATATTGACAAATGACCATATAAATATGTATAAAACTCTTGATGAAAAACACTGGACACAAAATTTTTTAAAGAATGGGAAGAAGTGCTAACAAAATATCAAAGCCACAATAAAAATTCTGAGAAAACTCCAGTAGCACATTAAATAATCCCAAGATTTCAGAAATGGAATTATGTGAAGTTACAAAGCTGCTTTGCAACAAAGGAAATATTTGCCAGTGAAAAGACAGCTTGTAGTATGCAAATAAGTCTTTGCCAACTACACATCAGACAGGGGATTATTATCTAGAAAAGAACAACAGAAACTAAACCTTCAAATTCCTAGTCATCCAATCAATAAATGGCTGATGAACTGGATAGTTGGTTCTCAAAAGTAGACATACAGGAGGTGGAGAGATTGCTCAGTGATTACAAATGCTTGCTACTCTTCCACAGGACCAGCTTGGTTCCCAGCACCCACCTCAGGGGCTTATAACTGCCTCTACCTCCATTCCATGTATGCAAGCACATGTGTGCACATGCATGTGAGAGAGAGAGAGGAAGGATGAGGAGATGATGAAGTGTGATAAATTATATTACAACCTGCTAAGTCCATTTGGTGTTGCTCATATGTTTCAGGACTGACCATTTTTTTTATTGAAAAACCAATTAGGTAGGTGGCCTCATCCCTGGGAGAGATTTAATTCGTCCTCTCTTGGAAGTCATTAATTGCCTATTGGTCTTTGTCTATAGGTGAGGGTCCCTATGTGAGGGCCTCAGTGAGATTTCTCCCACATCAGTATGTCTGTTTATGTTGTCATTGTTCAGATTTTCTTTAGACAGTCATTTTGTTGGAATATTGTGGGTGTAGCTTCCTTATCATTTCTTTTTTTTTTCTTTTTGTTTGTTTTTCAAGACAGGGTTTCTCTGTGTAGCACTGGAGCATGCTCTGGAACTAGCTCTTGTAGACCAGGGTTGCCTCGAACTCTGCCTGCTTCTGCCTCCCAAATGCTGGGATTAAAAGTTGCACCACCACCACCCTGCCCTTCCTTGTCATTTCTAAAAGACAGTCTCACAGCAGACTTCCTGGTTCTCACCCCCTCCTCAATGTTCCCTGAGCCTTAGGTGTACAATTTGTGTTGTAGATCTATCTGCTGGGGTTGGGCTTCCCAGATCAGTTGACTGTAACCCTTGCGGTTTTCTCTAATGGGTTCTGTGGAAGCTATTAAGCTTTAGAAAGCAACTGGAGATAATCCTGGTCTAGTTGTCCTCTAAGGCGCAAGACTTCATTAGCTCTGGGTAGTTAGATGTTAAAATCAATGACAGATTACTGGTATAGTGGAGTTGCTATTAAAAGTGACCAGCCAGGAGGCTGAGAGATAAACATGATACAATGTCTATGGAGGGAGTTTTCAATGAATGTCAAAACTGTGTCTTCCCTCAGATTATATACATTTTCTCTATGAGTGTGCTATATTATATAAAGGAAGAATGTTTTAGAATATATGTAGCAGAACCTAACTAGGTTTGGTGTTTTTGTTTTGAAGGAGATAGAGACACTTGCACATCCACATTTATTGCTGTATTATTCTCAATGTATTTCCATGTACTTGCATGTGCCTAGCAGTCTTAGAAATATACACACCAATGTATTTATAGTGATTATCTGTGAAAATAAATTATTTTTTACTTTTTAAATGCCTTCTGTTATCTGAATTTTATAATAGTTCCCATAGTCATTTTGGAAATAAAACCAGTTTTTAAATGGTGTACTATGTATATAATTGCCAGAAATACAAACAAACTAAATCAAGACCATTCCCCCAAGGTTTCAGAAACAAATGGATCAAAGTTTTTCTCTGTGAAGGTTAAATGAAATGTTACTTTTAAAAGTAAAGCATTGACTCTCCCTATATGAAACACATATTAACAGTAAGATGCGTTTCAAGTTGTATGACTTCACTAAAAGTTTCCATAGATTATTTATGTAGACCATTGCTTTACACTATGATTTACAAGACTTTGGGAATTCAAGAGGCTCTGATTCAAATTCAAATATTCATTGATCATTAATACACATCTGTGTGGGACTTAAGAAGATGAGAACATTTTTTTTTTTAGAAAGAGCACTAATCAGACCAAAGAAACCCATGTCTGTTTTGGTGAAACAGTGAGTTTATTGAGGATACTTAGAGGATCATAGGTGAGTGGGAGTGACTAACTGGAGCATGGGTGGCTCAAATACAGCTCCAGACCAAATAGCCCACCCACTACATGTAGTGACTCGCTGGAGCCCTCCTGACAGCTCTCCTCTCCCTAGCAATTCCTGACCTTTGTAAATTTCATTTTCTTATTGAGTCTTATGAGCCTCCTCCAGGAGAGAATACTTCAATTTGAGTATTGCACATCTAAAATGTTACCCCAATAACTTAAAATGCAAGAAAGAGAGGATAACAGTAGAAACATGAAGGAGAGATGGATGTAGAAACTCTACACTAAAGGGGACAGCATCTCTCATTGCAATGTAGTAATCCCAGAATTCTACACATGGTGTCTGGATGGCAGGCATAGCTGCTACTGCTCAGCCAATTTTAACTGGATCCCCTTGTCTGTCACACAGCAATCAGCAAGCCTTCCTACTGGAGAATGTCCCGTGCAATAATGCGAGCTGTGAGGAAGTGCACCGGATGCTTAAAATCTACTGGGACCTGTCAGGCCTAAATCTAATCAAAGATGCCGTGGTTGCCACCTTTTTTGATATCTATGAAGACGTGAGTTCAGAACTGTCCTATGTGTTTAAGAGTTTAATTGCTATCTACGTCATCTCATTGTAGCTTCATATTTTTACCAGAAAATGGAATGAGAATGATTCATTAAAGAAAACCTCTTTTAATGTTCAATAGGTGAGGGAGCTGACTGCCGGTAGTTGATACTTATCTCTATAGTTGACTATGGAATTGTTATCTCTTCTTGTGCTTATTTGGAATAAACTGCAGCAGAATTGTGCTTTAAGACTAGCAGATCTACATGTTCATCCGCTTACCCAAGCAGAACCAACAGGTACCTGCACACACAGCAAGGGAGTGCATTCACTACATTTGTCAACTGGAACGTGGCATCTGCTGACATTTTCCTGGCTCTGTCACTGGTTGCCAAGTGAGCTGGTGGAAGGCTCTGTAGGTGCCTGGCATCCACCTTTCTAAAGAGAAAGCTAGTTTACTACTTAGAAGAAGAAAAGAGAGGGGGCTGAAGGCTGGAGAGATGGCTCAGAGATTAAGAGCACTGACTGCTCTTCCAAAGGTCCTGAGTTCAGTTCCCAGCAACCACATGGTGGATCACAATCATCTGTATTGAGATGCAGTGCCCTCTTCTGGTGTGCAGGCAAACACGTGGACAGAACACTGTAAATGTAATGAATAAATCTTTAAAAGAGAAGAAGAAAAGCTTTTGAAGAATATAAAGTTAATTTATCTACATACATCCTTACAGATTGTTTACTATAGAAAGTAAAAGCCCATCAGAACATTATATCTTCATTAACCTTTTATTTTGTTGTTCTGTTTTGCTCTGGGTTTAAGAGGCTTGTATTCAATGGTGAGTTATTGATACCCACATTTCCTTGCTTTTTCTGCTGCCAAATAGCATTTCATTTCATTTTTCATTAGCAGTTTCCAAGCATAAAAGTAATTGGTAGAAATATTACAAGGAAAAAAAATCAACAAAATTGCTTACAAATCAATTTTTAACTTCTGTACATCAAAAAACATAATAAATGAAATTTCAAATTATTTTTAAATATGGAAAATAGAAATGCTACAAATGAATGAAGTAATTCATATCCTTAATATAAAAGTAAATATTCAGGCCAGCCTGGTCTACAAGAGCTACTTCTAGGACAGGCTCTAAAACTACAGCGAAACCCTGTCTTGAAAAACAAAAAAAAGAGAAAAAAAAGTAAATATTCATAGACACTGGTGTGTCACCAAAATCTCTCTAGAAAAGTATAGTCAATGCATAGAAAAAAAATATATTGCTAACATTTATAAAATGAAAAATGAGTAGCATGAGATGTAGAGAGTATCAACTTTAAATGGATTTATGGTTTTTCTTCAATAAAACTGGCTGAATTTGTACTTGTTAGGGAGGGAAAATGTGGCACCAGTGCCACATGCACCACAGCAGGTAACTTGACCATACTTGCAGAGGATCTGACAATTCCTGCATAAAATAGTGAGCTATATCTACATTTAAAAAGTATGTGCTACAAATGTCTGGAAACCTGACTTAGATCCCCAAACCTACTGTGAAAAAAGAAACTCAGTTCCTGAAAGTTGTCCTTGATGTCCACATTACAGTTCCCATCCCACGCTTCCCCACACATATACATACACAGTAATGATTCTAAAATGAAATTGTAGGGCTGAATGTGGTGACGTGCACCTTTAATTCCAGTACTCTTGAAGCAAAGTCTAAGGCCAACCTGATCTACAAACTTGGTTAGCCAGTTTCAGGCCAGCCAAGGCTACTACATAGTGAATACTATCTTTAAAAAAATAAAATCACAGTGTATATACATACAATCAGAAGGAAATATACCAAAATGCTAACAGTTACTTCCCAGGACTGTTTTCTTTTTATTTCCTATTTAAATTGCGTACATATATTCTTAGTAAACTTATTTTAGACATCAACCTACTAAGGTTGTACAAATAACAAACTACCCGAGAAAATTAACTTAAAAAGACAAAGGATTTCAGTCCACAGTCACTACATCCTGTCTCTTGACTGGTGCAGCACAGTACATCATGACAGGACCACATGGTAAAAATGGCCAGCTCACCTGTGGTGGCCTAGCAGCAGAGAGAGACGGCAAAAACTGAAGTCACAATACCCTTCAGGGATCTCAGGAACATACCCATTCGTAGGCCTTACCTCCAAAAGTTCCCACCACCTCCAACAGGCTGCCAAGCAAGTCTTTAATATGTAAGCCTTTGGAGTAACAATTACTCAAACTATAGCACAAGTCACACAGTGGTCTTTTTCTTTCACCTAGTAGTTTTTCTTACAATTTTTTGGTTTTTTTTAAGGGCATCTTGGACATTATAGTACTCAGTAAAGGGTACACCAAGAACGATGCTGCCATTCATACACTCAAAAATAACTTTGAAGCAGATGCTTATTTTGTAAAAGTCATTGGTGAGTATTTTAGATGTTACCAATCATCTTGTTTTCCTCTCCCCTTCCCTTTTCTCTCTCTTCCCTTCTACTCATTTCCTGGTACAAGTGCACACTCCTGTGTGATGCATGTACAACCCTCCAGATCAGGAAGTGAGCTGCAGCAGAACATCATGCTAGCTATACATAGGCCCCATTCAGATATACCAGCTGTCCCAACAATGACTCTCTTTCCCTTCTGGTTTAGTATTCTGCCCAGGATATGTTGAATTTTTCACATCTTTCCAGACTTCCTCAATCTAAGACACTTTTTCAGTCGTTTTCTATTTTTATCTTCATTGGTTTTAAAGAATTCAAATTTTATATTGTTAGCTAATCCTCACTATCTAACTCAAGTTACCTGTTTTTGGCAAAACTCTACAGCAGGGAATTGCAGAACAGAGGTGCTGCACTTCCAGGTCATTGGACCAGTAGGCACATAGTGCACACTGCTCACCTGCTCACAGAGAAGAACAGTTCAATTTTTTTTATATGTGTATGAGTGCTTTGCCGGCATGTACATATATGTACCATATGTGCACCTAGTGCCCTCAGAGATCAGAAGAGGGGATTGAATCACCTTGAACTGGAGTTACAGAATTGCAAGCCACATGCTGGTGTTAGGAACAGAACCCTTGTCCTCTGTGAGAACAGTGCTCCTAACCACTGAGCTGTCTCTCCAGCCCTGAGATGATCAATTTTTGTTTGCTAATTTATTTACTTTAATGTGTATTGGTGTTTTGCCTGCATGTGTATCTGTGTGAGGGTGCCATGGCCTCTGGAAGTGGAATCACAGACAGTTGTGACTGACCATGTAGGTGCTGGAAGAACAGCTAGTACTCTCAACTTCAAAGCCATCTCTCCAGCCCCATGATGGCCAGTTTTATCTCTCCTATAACCACTGTTTTTCCCTTTCCTGTTCCTACAGACAGAGTTCTGGTATTGCTTGTATCCTTTTTATATCAAACTTTTACCTGCTACCCATTAGAGTCTATTGATCACTCCTGCTTCAGCTTTTGTCAAATAATTAATTTTTAAAGACACGTGTATAAAATAAACAGATTTTAAGTTTTTTAAATTAATTTTGAAAGACATAAGTATAAAGTGAAATTTGATTTGCTCTGAAATTGAACTGGTTCCTATCTGTTGTCATGAGTCAGCAAATATATTAATAGACTTTGAGGGGGAATTAGATCTTATTTTAATGTAAGCTTATAACATTAGTAATAGGCTGTTCTTTATCTTTCCACAGTTCTTAGTGGTCTATGTTCTAATGACTGTCCTCGAAAGATAACAGTAAGTAAACTTAATTCTTTTTTTAAAAAGAGATCATACAATTTATTCAATAGCTCCAAAGGATAAGAAACACAGGGACCAGACAGAAACCAGATGTGATAGATATCAATCGGAACATACCAGTGATAAATTTTAGATCTAAAAGTGCTAAATATCTTAATTAAGTCTAAGACTGTTATCTTTGAAGAATAATACAGTCCCTGACTATATTCTGTCTTGGGATACACATGTCTTAAATAGAACAGAAAAGTTGAAAACAAAGCCATGCAGAAGGGCATACCACACAGTCATGAACCAGGATGAGGGGATAGCTCTATTAGTATCAGAGCAGACAGTGTGGCAAGCAGCTTAACTGGAAGCAGAGAAGGTATGCCAGTTACTTACTGTCTGCCAGCTCCAAACCCACTGTATTCTGATACTGGAACTGAAATCTGTAGGTTTCAGTTCAGCAATCCCAGCTGGCTGAAAATTACCTCTTTTCATACAGGGCGAGAGAAACTGTGCAAGGCTGGAAGAGGGAGATGGGCCTTTTCCTTCTGTTCTGTTCCCACTAGCAGTCAGTGCCTCTGCATGTAAGGGGCCAGGCAGCATTATCCTCTGTAGGGCTGACTCTCACAGTGCAATAGAGGATGCATGTCCTCTTTGCAAACATCACCACAGCCATGCCACTCTTCTGGTTTCAGGGCAAGTAAATGCCACATTATAGACAATATTTACCACATCCAGCTTTTACAAGAGTCTGAACTCAGCTCTTAAGCCTTGCAAAGCTTTAACCTGCTGAGCAATTTCCCCAGCCTCAAAAAATACTAACCATCACTTTAATATATATAGAAACACTGAGCCTCAGAGAAGTTAAATTTTCCCAAGTCTTGGAGTCCAGTGAGAGATTTCAACGCAATGGTAGATGTTTTGATTATAGATAGTTTCATATCCTTACAATCCATTTAAAGCATTATAATTCTAATACTTTCATGTATGTATAGTTGAGAAACTTCTATAGTGGAGACATCTTTACTATACTTGGAAACAAAATAACTCTGAAGTAGTGAGGAAAGCAGGGTTGGCAGGAAGAAAGAGGTTGGTTTACAATGCATGGAGAGCCCTAAAGCTAAGGTGATTCTTCAGACAGCCTCAACTGAAGCAGAGGGTGAAGGCCTCTCAACTCCTACGTTAATCAGATATTGCACTCAGACATGTGGTATAGCGCGCGTTAGCTGAGAAGAGTTGCCAAGTAGAATCCATCTGTGAACTAGCAGCAGAATCCAGGAAGTAAATATCTTAGTCCTGACATTCAGGCCTAAATGAAGCAGGAATGCATGATGGTGGCCCTAGCAAAGACACCTAGTAATAGGGGATACAGAGCCTGAACTAGCTCTCTTTTGTAACCAGACTGGTATCTAGCATAATTGTCATCAGAGAAGCTTCACCCAGAGACTGATAGGAGCAGATGCAGAGACCCACAGCAAATCATTAGGCAGAACTCTGGAAATCCTGGAAAAGAGAGAAAGGAAGGATTACAGGAACCAGAAGAAACCACAAGAAAACAGTGCACAGAATCAATCAGGATTCATAGAGGCTCACAGAGACCGAAGCAGCAATCAGGGAGCCTGCATGGATCTGACCTATGTCCTCTGCATATGTTACGATTGTGTAGCTTGTGTTCCTGTGGGAACACTACTACCAGTGGGAGTGGTGGGTGGGGCTTGTCTCTGACTCTTTCCCTGCTTTTGGAACCTTTTCCCTCCTACAGGGTTGCCTCATCCAGCCTTGATATGAGAGGATGTGCCTAGTTTTACTGCAACTTTATGCTATGTTTGGTTGATATACATGGGAGGCCTGCCCTTTTCTGAAGAGAAAGGAGGAAGAGTGGATCTGGAGTTGGGGTGGGGACTGGAAGGAGAGGAGAGAGGGGAAACTGCAGTTGGAATGTAATATTTGAGAGAAAAATAAAGAATTGGTTTGTTACTGATGGTAAATTGCCTATGTTCTAGTAGATGCCTATCACCTGCCCCCCATACAGACATGGCATAAGTAGGCAGCACTAAAGTTAGACTCATTGGACTACTTAAAAAGAAGAAAACACAAAAGTGGGGTGGGGTATTGGGGACTTTGGAACTAGGAGGGGAAAGACAGGTTAGGTATGAAGATACAGTATATAAATGTATGCAAATTTCTAAGAATAAATATTCTTCATTTTTTGCTTTGGTTTTTGTTTTTTAACTATATAATAAATTTTCCTGAAATTCAAATCATTTATTTACTTTCCAAGACTAACTATTTCCTTTCTCACTGCAGCCCTTTGGAGTGAATCAGCCTGGACCTTATATCATGTACACAACAGTTGATGCAAATGGCTATCTGAAAAACGGCTCAGGTAAGAGCATGTGGGATGGCTACAGCATGTGCGGCGTCTTCTTTCGATGGGGAGCAAACTGCTGTCACACTCATGTCACAGCCCTCATGAAGTTTTTGTTTATTGTACGTTTTCTGTGACATACATAAATAGATTTCAGGAGCTATTCAGGAAAAAAATATCAACATTTATTTCTTCATTTTTTTATTACTGTGATGAACCAAACCCATTATCCTTATTTTTCAGCTGAAATAACAGAAAATGAGAGGCAACTTGAGTTATCTTAAAGATTGAATTGGTAAATCATATAAATTAGCTCATTTTAAGAGAAGTGAGAGCTAGAAATCCGATTAATACTACAATCTAAACTAATTCTGTATTTTCAAATGTGGAATAAGAGGTCTAAAATTTAGAGAGATGTTTTTGATATAGTTTTACAAAAGTACAATTTACTTCTACATTGCAACAAATATTATGGAGAAATTCAGTCAAAAAGGAAACAGACTGAAAGATGTCTGCATGTGACATACCTGAGATTCCTTCCAAATTACAGTCAATCCAGCTACCTGCAGAAAAAAATGACAGCCCAGCTAGGTGGTGGTGGTGCATGCCTTTAATCCCAGCACTTGGGAGGCAGAGGCAGGTG
>LOJH01006182.1:7087-30001 GCA_001685095.1 Ellobius talpinus | reverse complement strand
AGATAGATAGATAGATAGACAGACAGATGCCAATAACTTCCACGGCATTTATTCCATGATAAGCATATCACATCCTGAAAGGCACTAACATAATATTATTTTTATTAGTATTCTTTTTTTATACTATGATCTTTATTCTCTACGTAAATAAGCATGTTTAAAAATAAAAAGCTATAGTTTTGAAACCTAGCTCTCTAGTTTAATTTTTATCACTTTAACAATAGCTTTCATTACATGAAAAACATGTACTAGCATGCCATACCATGGAGCTAAACTATGATTACAGGATAATCATGTAGACAAACGACCACCTACACAGTCTGATTTACACAGTACACAACAAACCACCTCCCAAACTTGCCATCTAATAGTAAAAACTAGCTTTATTTTTAATTTCTTAAATTACATTTTTTCCCATTATTTTGCTTAAGTGCATGCATGCGTGCATGCGCACTTGACACAGCTTGTGTGGAGGGCAGAAGAAAACTTGCTGAAGCTGGTTTTCTTCCTCCACTATGTGAGTCCAGGGACTGGACTCAGCTCATAAAGCTTGGCAGCAGCACCTTCCCACTGAGCCCCCAAACTAACTTTACTTATCAAGTGTCCTCTTCTAAAAATACTGACTTAAGAAGTTAAGAACAGTAAAAACAGTGATGTTCAAAAAAGCGAAGACAAAAAATTTTCACCTGAGCCATTTATCCTTCGATGCTGTGTGCCAGAGACACAGTGTTTAATGGTCTTGAACAAGGACTCAAGGCTGCTTTACCAAATGTAAGGCATTGCTTATTACTACTCGAATCTAACAACACGGATCAGAGGACTATACTTACTCTGCATCCAGTTTCTTTGGGCTGGCAATTGTCTCTGCACTGCTGCTAAGTTCATTGAGGACAATCAGTGGATAGATGATATTCTTCTCCACAAAAAGAAGCCACACGTGGAGTTTTTCAAACCACATCATAGTGGCTGCATCTGATGAGGCAACAAGTCCAGAGATCACAATTTACACAATGATCAAAGCAGCTGGGCTTGCGGTAAGAAGGATGAACTTGACTTAGATTTAGTTTCATTCTATCAGCAAAAAAAACCGTAAGAAACCCCGTAGTTCAACAGTCAACTTCTAATTGCTCTGAAATACCCCATGCCCCAGACCCCCAACACATGAATTTCCAACCTAGACACGACTCACACTTAAGTAAGTTTACTTTTATAAGCCATTTGTGTGAAGCTGTGGGTCAGGCCAAGGGAGGCAAATGTTCACCACGGACTGCATCTCCAGTAAAACCTCCCATTTTTAACTATGATTTCTCTCATTTTCTGTATTTGTATATAGAAAAAGTTATTAAAGATTCTTGGGCTGTGTTTCACCTCTAAATAAATAAGATCTTTAAAGTATCTGGTTTTAAAATGCTAAGGTATATGCTACAGATATACATATGTATGATTTAGATTCACGCAGTTTATTAACGTCATTCTCATCACCAGCAGCATATGAAGATTAACTTAGCACTGCTCTCTGGCTTTCTGAAAACAGTACAGCGGGCAGTTAGGAAGTCTTTCCTTTGAATATCAGTACAAGGAAAAATACCTTTACTACAATTTAATACTTTCACTAAGTCAAAATTGTTGTGGCGATTCAAAATCTGAAAAAAATTTAGACTTATTAAAGACATGCACAACCAATAAAACTATTGATTTTAAAAGCAAACTAGATCTATTTGGTACTATTTATTTGTAACAGTGATAGAAATAGTCCATCATAAAATAAACGAAAGCCTTTCACTCTGCACTACTTTCCTGATGCCAAGAGCGGGCTAATCCCAACTCGTAGTTTCATGAAACCTTCCCTTATTAAAAGGGCTGGAGAAATGGCTCAGCAGTTAAGAGGTTGAGTTCAGTTCTCAGCACCCACATGGTAGCTCACAGCCATCTGCGGTGGGATCTGATGCCCTCTGCTGGCCTGCAGGCAGACATGCAGAGCACTCGCACATTTAAAGACAAAAGGCACATAACTTGCAAAGGATCTCCACAGCACCCTGCTCATCAGTATTCGGCTGTCTCTCCAGGGTCTGAGGGTGGTCAGCACCAAGGTACCATGCTGCTTCACTAAGAGGCCCATCGTGAGGATCGAAAGTCAACTTTGTTATACAGTTTCAAAGATTTCAGTGTTCTTCAAAAATATCAACTAATCCTTAAACGCCTGGGTGAGTCCCCTTCTTGACAGCATTCACTGGGCTGACTTAGTCACTGTGTGCAGGAACACACCACACAGGACTGATGTACAAGGACAGTTTACAGTGGCAAGGGAGAAGCTGCTAAACGGACAGGCCTTCTATCTCTTTTTTAGTCATTTTATACCTTATTCTAAAACGAGCAGCCACTGCAGAAAGACTACTATTGCCGTTCTTAAGGAGGACAGAGTCTCTAGTGGAATAATGGACAAAGGCCTTCTTCCTTCCAAAGCTTAAGTTAAAGCCTTTCAAATAGAGGACTGGAGGCAGGGAGGGGTGGGTTGTCTGTATATACATTAGGGACTGCTAGAGAGAGAAGTCATGCGGAAGACACATCAGCCACAGGTCTGAGAACAGTTAGAGCACTAAGTCTACACTGAGAAGGTGGTCTTGGGGGCACAGCCACTGCTCTTTCAGCTGAAGACGGTGCCCTACAGCAGACGATGGCTCACCAAAGTGTGACTCGATGGCACCTGTCTAATTCACCTACGGGCATAGTGAAGTGAGCCATGAGACCAAGGGTATTAACGAACTACTTACTTCGAACTTCATACTGATTGTGCTCGGCTGTCTTCAGCAGAGGGCGGGAGAAGCAGTGCCATGGCAGCTGTTTCCTTACTTGGGGCAACACGTAATGGGTGACAAAGCCCACAAAGCCAACCAGTGCATAGAGCACATACTTGAGAGCAGGCTGAAAGAAAGAGTTCAGGGCGTTAGGAGTCCCCCACCAGGCTCACTGCAGAGTTCTCAGTTTGTTGGTTCCATTTTTTCATTCGATAATGGAGAACAGCTCTTAGAATCTAAAAACTACAGCTTAACATTTCTGTACCTGTAACTTTCTCTGTCCAAATGAGCCACTGAATGTCAGCTGACTCTAATACACATCTGAAATACGGTAATTATTTTGGTGTCTGACACTAGAGTCAATGTAAGTGACTAGAAGTGCTGCTTCCTGCTTCAAGAATGTTCTGTGTGACTATCTGAGCAAGGGATTCAACTGTCGAACTGGGAGAAAAAAGGACATAAGCTAAGTCCGAGGAACGGAATGGACAGAACGAAAGGGCTTTATCTTTTGTCTTTGCATGCTGTGCTGTCAGAGGCAGGTGCCCTGCACAACTAGATTCACAGAAGGAGGAATTAACACCTTTTTTTTCTAATATTAAAACCAAGTCAAATATATTTAGAAACCCTAAAGCCCCCTAAACATGAAGGAGTGTCCATCCGCACTTTGAGGGAGTTCAGGAATTTGTAGTTCAAACTGGAGAGAAGAAAACCAAGCAAACATATTTAACAATATTAAATAACTGAGTGAGTCATTGCCTCTGCCCAGGAGGAATAACAACGACTGACCATCCCATAGAAAACTGAACAGAACACACGGCCCAGTGGTCTGTATCGGGTAAGATCTACAGAAATAAGCCTGTGCCCAGAGGACAGGGAACCAAGGAAGGGGCAGTGCCTGCCCTGCTCATGGCTCCCATGAACCTAGGGAAAGTGCAGAGGAGATCCTTGAGATCTGCAGACAGCCTTTCAAGTATACATGGGAATGGGAACCACACACACAAGGAAGCTATGAGGAATCGTAGGAGGGCATCGAGCAAGAAAGCATACAGCACTATCACGTGGTTGGAAAAGTGCCACCCTCACAAGCCTGGGAAATGTCAAGGAACACACGCACCAAGCAGAGGCCTAAAGGCTGCCTACCCTTAGTGATGGGAAATACATGGACGGTCTAGCAAAAGCTGGCCCCGTCCCACCTCAGAAACTGCTTTAACAAAAGCAAGCCCCTAGGGGATCAAACTGCTAACAAGTACTTAACGGTATCTAGGGACAATGTTCAAGTACTTTTGGAAACACAAAATTTAACACCCAACAAGGTAAAATTTATACTGTTGGCATCCACTCAGAAATTCCCATATGGCTCTCTGAATGCATTTGAGACCTGCTCCAGAGAGAATGTGGTGGGACCAATGTCTGGTACTGTAAGCCTGGTAGCAACTCATGTCTGGGGACGTGGTAGGCTCATGCAGGGAATGTATTTCTGATGGTTAACTACACTGAAACAGCAGCAAACTGCCTTCTAAATGCCTGTGTTTACACATATAGACAAAAGCAGCTACCAGCCTTAGCTAGGGAAACCTATCCTTACGACGAACAGCGTGAACACAGACTCTGCCCCAAATGCAGAGAACAAGCCAGAGATGTGGGCCCAACTCTAAACCAGTGACTTCACAGTTCCGACCTACAGCTCAGGGAACACTGTGGAAGGAGAGTGGAAGGAAGAGCTGGAAATAGGGTGTGGAGACATGATCCATCAGACCTGAGAGAACTGCTCATGGTTCACTTCAGACTACTGCAGTAAGGAAATGAACACTGCATACAAGTCACCTCAGATGACTGCACACGGTTCATCTCAATGACTGCAGTAACAGGAAAAGCTCCTAAGCCACTCACAAAGATTTACAGCCCAGGGAGAACACAATAAAATACTTAAACAAAAACTCATATATTCCCAGAGGCACCCGCTGTGTATGCTGGCACTGGGTTCACAGAAGTCAGGCCCTCCTAACAGTCAGCTAGGGATGGGAGAGGACTCATGGGTCCCTACCCTGATGAATTGTGGCACCCAACAGACCCCAGAACAGACGGGGCACAGGATTCAGTTGTGTACCCTTGATAAGCCCACCAGGTTCTCCTAATTAGTTCCAAACTCAGGTTCTGGTTCAATTACACAGGACACTAAACAAAATCAATACTGAGAAGGGGAAAGAGATTTGGGGTAGGGCTGGGAGAGAAGTGGGGGTGTGTGACAAGAATACACAGTATATGAATATAAAAATGTGAGGGAACAAAACTTACTACTAAAATCAATAACCCAAAACAAAATAAAACAAAACAAAAAAACCGAACAACTCAAGGATTTCAGTGCTACAGCATCACACAGCAGTTAGGTCACTTTCTATCAACTCAAACAAGAGGATTCCTTACCTGTAGTGCTGTGAACACTGTGCTTACATGGATAGCAAAATACAGCACGCCAATAACGACACACACCACCAGGTCGGACTGCAAACGCTCACTCTGTGGGACAGAGGGCAATCATGAAACAATTACACACTTCTTTGTTTTTAAGATAGGGTCTCATAAAATCCAGGCTGGCTCCAAGTCATTAGCAGCTGAGCATGACCATGAATGCCGGAGCCTCCTGACTCCACCTCCCAAATACCACCAAACTTTTCTTTACACACANGTAAGGCTTAAGAAATAATTTCGCACTGATACACTTCAGCATTTCTAGGTATTTCTTGTGTAAAATAATTATGTAGAATAAATCTTGTTTCCTTCCTCAAGGTTCTCGTATTTGGGGTTTCCTCAGAGCTTAGCACTGTATGTCAGGAAACAAAAACACTTGCCTACTTTTTAATGCTGTAAACGGAGAGTCTTTTAGAAGACTGTCCCTCATGGGTCAGTACACTTTGCTTTTTTTAATTGACAAAAAAAAAAGCTGATCTTCTGAGGCATCAACACAGACTGCATGCGCACTCCCTATTTTCCTTAGGACGGGTTCTTCCAGTGGCTTTCAGGGCTGAGAACCCCTTATTTAAACTTAGGACCAAAAGTATTTTCGATTCTTGCTTCCACTCAGCCTCCAGCACTTGTTGGATTCTGCCAGTTAAGGATCCCTGAACTGAAAAATCTGAAATCTTCTAAAATCCAAGGTAGGGTTTTTTTTTCCCCCCGAATGATTTGGGAGCATCTCAGGTTTTGAAATTTTAGAAGCATACCCAACTCTGTAGTAAAAAACAGGATCATCTTGCTATCCCTGGCCACCTACTGATCAGCAGACATAATAAGCTGCATTTGACATTCTACTATGCTTACCATGAACACAGAAACTAAACTCAGAGAATGTGCTTCAATTTCATCTTGAGATAGTTTGTTACTCATAATTTTCTAGAAAGCTGTGAGTAGTCATATTCACTGAAATAAATGCTATGTCCAATTAATGCCAGGGTAAGTTCAACATTCAGACATCAATCATCTAAAAGGAGGAACTGGGGACATAGTTTTGGTAGTAGAGTGTTTTCCTTGCAAGCATCAAGACTCTGGGTTCAATCTCCAGCACAACAAAAGAAAAACAATCTAAAATAAAACAGAACACAGTGTTTTGCCCTACATAACAGACAGGAACCTCTAGAATTCACTTTTCAAGGAAACAAAGTGACACTGTGGACCACTAAAATGAACTGAGAAGAAATATTCTAATAGGTATATGTTAGCAGGCTGTTCTTTTCTTTGACCTGGAAACCTCACCTTAAGTTTCCCATGTATTTATGTGTATAGGTGTCTTGCCTGTATGCATGTCTGTCTACAACACGTGAGCAGTGCTTGCAGAAACCAGGTGCTGGGTCACCTGGAACTGGAGTGGCAGGCAGTTGAAAGCTCCCACGAGGGTGGTGAGAACTGAACCCAGGTTCTCAGCAGAGCAACAGTGCTCTCAGCTGCTGAGCCACCTCTCCAGCCCCCAAATACACTTTTTTTAGTGCCCTTGAGAAACGAAACACAAGACAGAGGTATTTTTTTTAAACTAACAGGAATGACAAAATCTAACTTATGTTAAACAGTTTAAACAGCAGTCTGCCCTTACCCGTAGGCAGTAAGTTCCATGACCCTCACGGACACCTAAAACTACTAACGGGACTCCGCCCTCCAGCTGTACCCATAACCGAGTGTCTACTAAGTAGCTGATGGGTGCTAGCGGTCTGCATAGCAGACACTTGGACGGGGGTATGTGTTATGTCTGCACAGCAGACACTTGAACGGGGGTATGTGTCATGTCTGCACAGCAGACACTTGGATGGGGGTATGTGTCATGTCTGGGTGGAACTGTACAACATTTTATCCTGATACTCAGAGTGGTGTACAATTTAAAACTTACAGATTCTTTATTTCTGGACTTTTTCAGCTTCTATTTGTGGCCTGGAGTTGACCACTGGTAAATGAAACCATGGAAAGGGAGCTGAGGATAGAGTGACTGCTTCCTGTATTCAGCTTTCAGACCCCTGTGCCCCCGGGGAGGATCAACAAAATGACTTAATTTTGCTCTACATGAAACCTTTTGACATATTCTTCCAATCTGTGACCACGTGTGAGAACAGGACCTTTCTTATGCAGGCTAACTATATCCTATCCAAAATGTTTAAGATCAGAAGTATGAGAGACTGCTGATGTTTGCAGGTTTGGGAGTATTTTATATATAACATGACATACTTTGGGGAGATGAGCCACACATAAAAAAAATAAATCAGATAGATAGATAGATAGATAGATAGATAGATAGATAGATACATAAGTAAGTAAATGAAGTTTATTTTTTCCTGTGGGCCTAACAGGCAGAAAGTCACAGTAAATAGTACTGTAAATGAACCCATGATTGATCACATCAGACCAAATGTGTAGTTTTCCATGGTGTGATCATGTCAACATTCCAACAGTTTGAGATTCTGATCCAGAATCTTCTGGACTTTTGGAATAGAGGATGCTTAACTAGTATGTTAAAATCCGGACTGAATATTTAACAATGCTGTATTTCCTCCAACTACTAAAGACCTTCAAAAGTATTGACTATTTAACAGTCATCTGCCATAAGCACTATCATCTAAAAAGCGACACTTACAACAGAATTGCTAAGCTTTTCCGGCAGTGGGTCTTTCACGTCAGACAGAGGGTCTTCTGGGTTTTTCTCTTCAGTTTTTGGAAAAATCTTGGATTGCATCAAAGAGCTTCATTTGAAACAAGTAAGAGAATATATTCAATAGAAAATATACATGAAGCTTGAAACCTAGCAATTTAAACAGCAAAGGTGTTTGTGATATAAAACCAAATAACCCAAGTACATTTAATCACTGAGACATGGAAATTCTAAAAAGTTCATTTTGGCATATATAAAGATACAGTGAAAATACTGTCATTAAAACTTGGGAAGAAAAACATCACAAAACAAACAAAACCTAAAACAAAGCTACACAGAGAAAGTCTGTCTCGAAACAAAAAACAAAACAAAAAAAAACAACCAACCACCCACCATGGGACTGGAGAGATGGCTCAACAGTTAAGAGCATATTTTACTCTTGTAGAAGCTACACACACACATGCACGCACACGCACACGCACACACACACACGCACACACCACTTGATAGGCACTAGGGAGGAGCTAGCTTTAGGGACTATAAATGCCAGCATACTTAAATGTTCAACAATAATGGCTGATCTCACTTACAAGAGTACAGAGGGGTCACTGCTTTGTCGGCTGAGATGATAGGACACGGCCACTAACAAACCACAGAAAACAGAAAAAAGCACAGGAATGTGCTGGCCATCCCATGAATCCTGAGGGGAAAATGAGGAAGATAAGATGCTTGTAAGTTATGACCTACCATACAATCCTCTTACATCAATATTTAGAAACAGCAAATTTACAGTTTAAAGTGTTTTAGCTATATATTAATAACTGTACCTTATTCCAGATGAATTTAGAATTTTTTTCACTTGATAAAGGGTCTCAGGTAGCTCAGGCTGGCTTCACATTTGCTATGTAGTTGTGGATAGCTTTGAACTCCCAACCCTGCGTGCCTCTCAAGCACACCACCCCACATTTGTTACTGTTTTCCGGAGACCTGGGATCTAGATACTAGATTTCTTTTGTCTTAAGAAAGCTTCATCCATTAATCCGTCTGCCCATCCGTCTAACCATCCATCCATCTATCTCTCAGTATTAAAGTTTTATTCATATTAGAAATAATTTCTCATATCTGTTACTATAATTTCTCACATTCTAAATAGTGGTCATTTTATAGATGATATTGAATTTATTTCCCCTTTTGCCCTTAACTGTAAATCAACTCTCAGATCTTTTTTAAAAAAACAAACAAAACTAGAACACAAACCCTTCATATCCACATGCTTCACAGCTATAGTCTAGAAAGCACAAAACACATTTTCTTATTTCCTTTCAAACTTTAACTTATTTTAGTTTTCTTCCTTAAAAGGCCAAAGAAACTCTTTTTGTTAAGTCATTGATAGTCAGGCCGGTACCACATCCAATACAAACCTTTGTTAAGTCTCTGGTAGTGTACCAGGTGCGACATCCAACAGAACCTTTTGGACTCTTAGGCCTCTCTGACTGTTCCCGGTGGGTCTCTATTTTAGCTAACATTTAAAAACTATCATCTCTTCAGAGGTCAAACTCACTTTTCTCTCGCCAACCCACAGTTGCAGTCTCCAAAGACTCAGTTCTGTTGATGAATGTTCTGTCTACCAAGCATGAACAGAAATCTCTTTCTACATGACTACTACTATGTGCCTCTGGACCTCATAAATATGAACAAATAAAGTGTTCACATTAAAAAATCCCTTGTTCTTAAACTCTAGGATTTCTACTATCATCTAGTAGGTGCCACTACATAGCCTCAGCTAAGGCTAGACCATTTCTAGCCCTCTTTTCTTCTTCTTCCATATAGTCCCCAAATACACCGATGGGATCAGCGAAGCACAACCATTTGAGGCTGGGGCCCTGAAGCTCAGCGTGGTTTTAGCCTTCATTACTCTGGACTCCGCATGCTGTTGACTTTCGATCCACAGCTGACCTACAAGCTCCTCACAGACAGGAAACAACTCTTACAGACAGCCGGCACTTCATAAGACACACAGACAGAATGATGCAGAACGGGGGTCACTTCTCACAGCTCTTTGAACCTTACTATTTTCTCGTTATCTTGCTTTAATTAAAAACAAACCTCAAAACAGACAAAAATCCAGATATATGTGAGGGGTTATAAACCAGTGTTAAAATGGCTCATGGGCTGGATGACAGCCTATCCATCAGACCAGCAGTGTGCATCAGCGCTGTTTTACACCTTTGCCTGTAGCCCTTGGACTCATTTCTGTCTTGGGTGCTGTGCTGGGGACTAAGCACTGGGCCTTGAGCATACCTGGCAAACCCTCTTCCGCTGAGCTACACCCCAACCAAAACACTTTCTTATAAATATTTATATTCATAAGTAAATCAAGATGAGAGGTAGTAGTTACATACATTTTAAACCAGAAATAGACATTTAATTGCATATTCTGCAATACCATATCTGCCTCTCGTACAAATGAGTCTAGTTTTAAAAAGTCTCTAAATAGTAACCTAGGATTATTGTTTGGAAAAGAATTTTCCTTTAATAATGACTGATTATCAAATTGCTTTAAAATTCAAAGTAAGACAGAGTAAGAGTACAGATGAGCATTGGAAGGCAGGGAAATTAGTGTCTCAAGGGCAGGGCAGGAGGGAACTTGCAGTCAGTTTTAGGCATTCACGTGCACACTCATAGAGCACACCACAGTCTGTAGCTTACCTTTAAAGCTCCATAGCACAGCCCATACAGCAAGGCGACGGCCACAATGCTGCAGAGGAAACTGTACAGCGCTGCTAGCAGGCTGGTGGTGGCTAGACAGTGAAGGAGGAAGGAAATCAGGATTTTACAAACACCTACAGCAAAAAACTCAAATTCACGAAAACTCTATCAAGTAACACGATATGGATCTACTCATGTGACTTTTAAAATCCAGCTACGTCATCTTTTTCATTAGATTTGACACAAGAAACACTTCTATCTCCAATATTTTGTTGAGCTAGGGTCTCACTCTTAGTTTGGACTGGCTTGCCACTCCCAGCAGTCCTCCTGCTTTACCCGTCTAAGTGCTCAGATTACAGGTTATCAGGTCCCATGTCTTGCCTGCTACCTTCAATCTTCGATAATATATATTTACCTCAGAATCTCAGAAAAAACATTTGTACTTATAATAGGCTTCAAAATATATCTTGAGGGCTGGAGAGTTGGCTCAGTTTTAAGAGCATGCACTGCTCATGCACAATTTGGTTCCGAGCACCCACATCAGACAGCTCAAAACCACCTGTAACTCCAGTTCCAGGAGGTCTGATGCCTCTGTACTCCACAGGCACCCACACACCACCTAATTAAAAATAAAATAACCCTTTTTGAAAAATGTATCTTATATTACTAAGCTGTATTAGAAAACACAGCTTGCAAAGGCCTGAAATAAACTGCTCAGCACAGACGATGTTATAAACACCTGATGACTGAGTACAGATCACAGCTAAAACCTCCACAGTAGCCCCTCCTTTTCTGCAGCCTCACTTTCCACAGGTTCTATTACCTGTGAGCACCTACAGGTCAAACACATACCATAGAAAATCCCAGAGAAAGAAAGAGAGAGGTTACATCCCATAACTTTTACTTGGTTGTAGCATGTGAGTGCAGGTGCATTTGTGCACAAATGCATGCTGAGGCTAGAGGAGGGTGTTGGTGTCATCCTCCGCACTACTGCCTAAAGACAGGGTTTCCCACTGGACAGGAAGCTCATACATTCAGTTAGGCTGGTTGGATAAACGGCACTAATTGTTCTTCATTATTAGTCATTGTTGCTTACTTCACTGTGCCTAATGTATATATTAAACTCTATCACAGGTATGTAGTACGGGAAAGACAGTCCATATAGGTTCTTGCCATCTGCAGTATCTACGGGTACAGCCACAACATAGCTTGGAATATATCACCTATGGATGGGAGTGAGGGGCACGGACTATTCTATAAATTTCTTTTTGCAAATTATTTTTTTACTTTCTACATATTGATCTTTCTAACAATAGCAGACCTGACTGCTTTTTCTTAACTACAACTAACTGCCTTTCTGCCTTCAATTATTAAATAAATACCTTTTCTTTGCTAATCTCAATTCTAAAGTGAGAAGTGGAGCAGTATTTTAACATTCAGTTTATTACTTCATAGCAACTGCGATTTACTCACCATTCCCACCAAAGATATGGACATCCAATTGTTCACAAAGGTACATTACAAACGTGTTCACCTGAGGCAGGAGACCAATGAAAAATACTATTGGGAAACAGAGTGTAAACACTATGGAAGGAAAGAAAAGTTTATTAAAAAAACACTGCATCATTCTCTTGTTCAGTTAAAGCCCACACGCAATGAAGTCAAATTTAACATTTCATACTGTGTGTCATTTAAAAGATAGGATCTAAAATTAATGTCGCTACAGAGCTGCTAGGTTATTAAATTCTTCCACCTATAAAAATACCTTTTAAAATCATCTTAAGGGGCTGGGATACAACTCAATAGTAGTGCACTTGCCTGATAAGCATGAGGCCCTATATTCAATTCCAGCATGGGGGAAAACTCATTTCAACCATTTTTTATGTAACATGAATCTAAAATGTATCATCATCATTATCTTTACCCTGCACTCTTTTTGAGAAAAGAATTACAATTACTATCCTTATTCACCATTAACCTTTCCATTCTTAGAAGCTCTATAGCTGATTCTCAGACAGGACTACAGTAAGCAAAATAAGCTGGTTTATCTATTTGTCAGTAAACTGTTTGCAAACAAATAAACTAATGTTAAGGTCAGAGATATCTTTAAGACGACTCACCGATAACCAAATCCCTGGCTGATAGAAGCACTAGTGGATTGGTGAAAGTTATTCCATATAATTTGAACTTGCTTGTAGTTAGGTTTCTACTGCCATAATCCAAGAGCCAAATAAGACCACAACATAAACAGAAGTAAACTGGCCTACTGTAGGCAATGATACGATTATGACCCTGCAAGCAATACATTTTCACTGTCAGTTTAGTTCATTTTGAAAGCCAAAACTAACTCCTGAGGTCATTACTAGCTTACGTTCTAATGGTTTGAACCATTTCCATATGAAAGGCAGGTTTCTGATGGTTGCAGAAAAATGCCAAGATAAATACAGAAAGGGGGAGGAATAGCATGAGCCCTATGATACCATCAGAAATCAGAGCTTTTAGTATGAACTCATTAGCTTTAATAGGCATATAAATAGATTCAGGAGAGGTATACACATAAATATGAATGTACATGTATAAGTTTTATAAGTTTTACCCACTGAGAGTACCTGGACGCAATAAAATTCAAGTAATAAGGTTACTATCCTGATCTTAGTTTAAAAACCGTATTTACAAAAAGAGCCAAAATCTCATAGGAAAGAGAAGATAGTTGGAGCCAGTAGGAGAATATAAATTCAACCTGGATCATGATCACTCCTATTTTGGAAAAAAGGCCATTAAAGGATCACAGGGCTATGTCAAAAGGATACAGAACAGTCTGACAGATTTCAAATGGCTAAGTGAAGAACAACCTCAGTATCAAAGCAAGTACTATAACACTATAGTCCATTGTAATACACCCCTAAGTCCACACAAATACACTGATCACACGTGAATACACACACAGACACAGAGACGGAGAAAGGGCTTGGGTACAGCTCAGTGGTGGTGCAATGACTGTCTCACACGCACAAGGTCCTGGGTTCATTATCAACACCACAAATAATCAGTTAAGTCAAAAAATAAAACTATTCCTTTTAGTGAGAAATAAACTAACATAGAACAATGGAATTAGAAGATCAATACCTAGCTACTAACAATGTCTGATTCAAACAAGAAACTAGTAGACATAAAACAAGTTAGCCGAAGTCTGTGAATCGCTAAGATATGCATACAGACTCCAAGTCCCAATAAGAGACTCAGAACTACAAGGGTCAAAATGATGACATCTTTAGTAAAGCAGAAGTTCAGACCAGAGAGGGTGTTTGCTTCCAAGAGGACATATGGCAGCTGTAGACACATTCTTATAGGCAGCACTGCCACTGGCCTCTACTTGGAAGAAGGATCCTCAATGTACATGACATCTCTGGCCTCCGTGAAAGCCTTGTCCTGCCCAAACATTAACACTGCAGATCTGAGGAAAACTCGAGCTATACCACCAGCAGGAGGGAAATCAGTACCACATGCATCCTTCATGATGGATGCACTCAGGATATCCCCGCCCCGTGCAAATATAGTAACCTCTAATAAAAAAGAAACATCAAACATAAATTGGAGGACAATATAACTGGCCTTGGTCCATAAACAATTTCAATATCATGACTAAGGAACCACTCCAGGTTATAAGAGTTAAGAGACCAGATCAGGAACTCTACTGCCAGCTAAGGGAACAGATCAAACCTGAGAGACACCTATAGACTGGACAAGAGCATCATATAAGGGCTGATGACCTAACTTTGACAGTCATGTTGAATGAATGTACAAAATGCTCTGAGGAAACATACTGAGGTACTGGATGGAAAGAGACATCATGTTTGCAAAGAAAGGGAAGAAAGGAAAGGGGGAGAGAGAAGAGAGTGAGAAAGGAAGGGCTGAGCCAAACGTGAGAATTTAACCCAGGAATCTGGGGGACAGGCATCAGCTTTTCTCTATGCCCCTTGACATTGTTCTGCAAGCCAGCACTCACGTCAGAATTCGGCTATATAGCAAAGTATCCAATATCATCACATTTCAAAGGTATTCATTCCTACAGATGATGAACCTCATTAATGAAGAGGAAACCATTTCCTTGCCTGATTTACATTCTGCTCTGGTTGCATTAACTATTTTAATATAAGGACAAAATCATTATATTCAGGAATAAGAGCTCTACTAAACACTATTCTTGGAGCTTATTTTTTAATCTAGTTCATTCATTCATTTTTTTTCCAAAAAACAATACAGGATTTCATTCTTTGGCCCATGCTGGCCTGGAAATTATGTAGTTCTGGTCACTGTGAACACTCTGTAACCTTCCTTCTTCAGCTCCCTAAGTTCTAGGATAAAAGACGTGAGGCACAAATCCCAGCTTTGCACTACTGTACAGAGGACGTCCTTTGGTACTTCTACTACACAAATGGCTTGTTAGATCCAGAACCAGACCAGCAGACATAGGGTAATCAGCAAGGATTTAATTTCATTACTTAGCACAAAAGTCTTAAATAGCAGTTGAATGCAGTAAATCTTTTTGTTCTTGCTCCTAATTGTTCATCAAAGGTGAGCTTTTCCTACTTCAAAATTCTATTTTCAATGATTATTCACTATTTATTTTCAAATTGTAGTAAATGCAAACAATCAAGCTTATATGGATTATGTCTGCTTAAGTGACACTCTCTTGAGACAGGCTGTCAGAAAATGCATTATTATGCTCATTAGAGTCGGCCAGCACAGTGTCCCTTCCTTTCACGCTCATAAATCAACCAACTACACAGTGTGGCCAAACTTAGATGAAACAAAAGATATAAACGTAACTCAACCTGGTACACGCAGGAGAAACTACAGGCTGTGGGTAGGGGTCAAGGAGCTGTAACTTACAGTCCTTCCAGGAGACTTACATGTCTGGGAGAGGAAGAATCTGGTTGGACACTCTAGAAATGAAGCAGAAAGACACATTATTTTACTCAAGTCTCAGGAATTCCACAAACAAGTTAAAACAAACTGTCAACAAAACCCAACAGTTTATTCTCATTTTAAAGCTAAGTAACAAAATGCTGGGCTTCATTATGAGACTGTCATCTGTACTCATGAGCATGTTTTAGGAGACTGTCATCTGTACACATGAGCATGTTTTAGGAGCAGCCATCCATCCCTTACTCATCTCTCCCCATCTCACCTGCACCCTTTCCTTCCATGGTAACTGTCCTTTCTGCTTTCATGTCTAATAATATACAGCTCCATGTGTGTCTTCAGTACCTAACTATGTGTATGTATCCAATTATATGTGTATATCCAACTCTCTTTATATGTGTGTGTAACTATGTATGTGTGCATATACAGATATTTACATCTTTATTTTGCATATGAGAGAAAACCTGCAATATCTGTCTTTCTAAATTTCAGTTATTCCACTTAACATGATGATCTCCAGTTACATCCATTTTAATAAAAATGACATTTATTTTATTTTGAGACATGTCTCTCTATACACTCCTGGCTGTCCTGGAACTCACTATGTAGATCAAGCTGGCCTCAAACTCAAAGAGATCTGCCTGCCTTCACCATCAATTCATCCCTTACAGACGAGTAAAAACCCTGTGTGTGTATATGTGTATCCGTCTTACTTAAACTCTCTAAACCACCTCTTTTACTTTCTGAGATTATACATTTCTCCCTTCCCTTTCCTCCCTCCAACTCCTCCTATATAATCCTTTTTCATGTTTATGGCCTTTCAAGTTTTTGTTTCCTGCACATATGGATAAACACATATTTCCTTAACCTACTCAGTCTGTTTGTTCCTTCTAAGTATGCTTTCAGGGCTGACCATTTGGCATTGGATAACCAGTTAAGGGGCTCTTTCTTTGGGAATACTATTTCTCCCACTCCCAGGATTCCTTGGTTGCCTATAGTTCTTTTTGTCAAAAGCAACTTTTAAAATGCTCTTAAGTGATTTTAGGCAATGTCCTTGCAACCAAGAAATCACAAACATTAATTCCAAACATGAAGCACCAGCTCTAGGAACTGGCTCACCAGGATAATAAACACAGTGCACATTGCCTCTCATTTTTTACTTATTTTAGCCAATTAATAACTAGCAACTACCTAGCTGAATATTTTAGTTGGCGTATAGTAGACAGGTCCATCTTTCAGCATTGCTCTTTACTATGTGTAAGCATAGCTACCATATTCTGCAGGCCACTATTCCACTCAGGAGATACACAGGAAGTTGGGTTAGCATTTAAGTTCTAGCTCCACTCACAGATTCTACGTTTACTAAATTGTGATAAATAAATTTATTATCTGCTTTTGCACAGCAAAATAATCAAGGGCAATCCTGTTGTATCCTATGAAAATGTCCTAACGTCATCATATAAGTCCTCAATCAGAACTTCTCCCTAATCCTCGTTCATCTCCAGTGGCACACAACACACCTTTCCCAGGACAGTCCATCACCACACTGCACCAAGCGAGCGGAGTCTGACATGTGTCCTTCTCTGGATATGAGCCTGGGTAATCTTTTAGTCCTCTCAACCTCAGTGCTGTCTGAAACTCTGATTCCTGCCTTCCCTTTTCTTTTTATGACATTACTGCTCTTAGCCAGCTAGTTCAACCACCACCACCACAATAACAACCTGTCGCCTTTCTCCTTGTTTAACCACACTAACCTGAAAATAGTGGACAAAATTAACAAACAAGACACACTAGTGCCAGAGAATGAGTTTTTATGGATTGAGGCAACAAAGGGATAGATAAGATGGCTGAGGGAAAGGCAACAATAAAGAACAGCAATTTTAACATGTACACCAAATTTAATCAAAGAGACTTGATTACTTGTTATTGAGGAAGGTAGAAAAGAACTTACGGTGCTTATCACTGCAAAAACAGAAAACGTGAAAGAAAACCAACAAGAGGTGATAACATGCTACTTCCAGCCGTGTCTGTCAGTCAGGACTAAAGCCGGCGAAAGATGCAAAGCTTTCCCATCTGAATCCGGACATAATGTGTGTAATGGCTTGATGACTAAAGCAGTAAAACCGAGTAGGGCACTCAGACCCCAGGATTCTCAAAGTCAGCAACACGCAAAGAATAAAGAAGCAACAACAGAGGACCAAGAGCCACCCAGGCTGTGCAAGGTCACAGGGCAGTGGAGAGGAGGATGTGGCGAGGAGACCACATTGACAGATGTTAAATGACAGAGAACGTGGCTGGCAATACAGAAAGAGCAATAACCTACATGGTTTACTTCAGATGTCAGCTATAAACAGACAGAAAAAAATCAAAAAGACAGTCATCAACAGAACTGAAGCAGCTGTGGCAGCCTGGGGAGGGCTCTGCACACCAGCATCTCTACGGGATGCAGCCTTTGCAGAGTAAGACAGGCTCATTAAGAAGGAGGAAGTACCCTGTTAACAGCAGAAGGCAAAGCTTTGGTCAGTCATCAGTTGACGTGCTGGGTTCTCCCACTAATGTTTACAATGACAACATGGATGCTTCTGAGCCACTACTCAGTCACTAACAAATGGACATCAATATTTTCTTTGATGGTCCCTAGAAATAAAAACTATTTCTAGTTTTTGACATGATGTTATCTACCAATGACAATTTTAATAAATCCCACCCATAGAACAGAAAGCTCAAAGGTCAGAAAAGAAAGGTTAGTGCTGGTAAATTAAACAGAAATAAATCTCAAAGATGCAAATTCTTATTCTAACGAGTCTTCTCTTTTAATACAAAGAATTCATTTTTAGTAAATTCAGTGTACACACAATTATTTTTTTAAGTTTACACCCTGCTCTGGTTCCTACATAATCCAATGTAAACCTCCATGGAAAATAACCCTAAAAGTTATCATTCTGTGGTGAGCTGGTGAATGGCTTTAGAGACAGCACAGAAGGCAGACACTGGTACCTTGAGCAGTGAGTACTGGCAGCTAGCTATCACCAGGCAGAACTGGAGGACCCAGATGTCTCTGAAGAAGCCTTGGATGAGAAGAATGGATCCCAAAAAAGCCACAAGAATAGCCAGGACAACAGCTAATATATTCTCCAGGATCTCACGGTTTCTGTAGATGGAAAAATTAACGCAGAGGTCTATCATGAATACAAGAAAATATTCAGACTGAAAATGGGGAAGACATCAACATGAGGCCTGCTGAGGTATATTTTGAATGCCTGTTTTGAAGAATATTTCAGGTCATACACAAAAAGAAACTACTATCTGAGGACATGACACACGGGAGTGCAGTGCCCTCTAACACAGCTGTCCTGAGACACACGGGAGTGCAGTGCCCTCTAACACAGCTGTCCTGATACACACGGGAGTGCAGTGCCCTCTAACACAGCTGTCCTGAGACACACGGGAGCGCAGTGCCCTCTAACACAGCTGTCCTGTGACAACATAATACAAATTTTTCTCATTACATCTTCTCTGTAAAATATGTTGTAAAATAACTAACCAATTTGGATGGCAAATGAAGCTGACATAGGAAGAAGTTTAAAAATCAAAATCTCAAAAAATTTTTAGGAAATTTGAAATATGCTATTTTATAACATAAAACTTGCAACCACATGCAGCAAGTAGCAAGTGGTTTTGTTTCCCCATCTCTCATCCTAATCAGAAATAATCCAAAAACACACTTAATAGAACTATTTAAGCACAAGATCTTACATATATTAAGAATGAAGTACAACTAAACCCAATTCTGCCTCTACCAAAGTTGCTCAGGCAATTCTATACCCAGCAAACTCACACTGTAAAAGACGTAACATGATGCCTGAGATACCACATGCAGAAATGGAGATTTTAGACTGTACCAAAAAGCTGATAATTTCTTAGCAAGTTTTATTCATAAATGTTGAAGAAACACTTGCTAAACACCTTGCATTTATAGAATATTAAGTGATGTATGCATAGCATGTCTACCTGTATAAATCAAAACTGACAAATTATAAGTCTTGTTACTAAAACCATAAAGAATGAAAAACACACCACACCAGCTGGGTGATGGTGGTGCACAACTTTAATCCCAGCACTTGGGAGGCAGAGGCAGGCAGATCTCTGTGAGTTCAAGGCCAGTTTGGTCTACAGAGCTAGTTCCAGGACAGCCAGGACTGTTATTCAGAGAAATCCTGTCTTGAAAAACCAAAACCAAAATAAAACAAAAACCCCACATTACACCAAATTATTATTTATAATAGCTTTATGTAGGGATTACTGTATGCAACTTTATTTTCAAAACTTTCTACATACTTAAATCTTCAGAGGGTAAAAAATTTATAATCACAAAAATTTTAAAGTTCACTTTTATTAACTCAAGACTATATTTATAGTCACTATCCCATTCAAGAGTTCAACGGTGTTTTCAAATCAAGAAGTATTGGTATTTTCATTGCACTGTAGATGGCAGAAGCATGACCGGCCACCAACTCCCTTTCCCATCCCCATGCTGCTGTCACCATCTCTTTTATGACTGGAACACATGGCCTTTGTACAGTTTTTATGTCGTGAATCCAATCATCAATCAGTTCTCTTGTTGATTTTGGTTTTTTGTGACAAGGCTAGTAGGTTTTCTATAACCTTGGGGATAAATATTTTGTTTTACATATTTTACTGTCTTATATTCCACATATCTACGATCAATTTTGATTTAGTTTTTGTGATATAGTACAAGGTATGGATTCAAATTTTATTTTTTGCATATGGAAACTGCTATCTTACTGCTAAGTCACCACTTCACTGATTTGCATAGTTTTTAAATAACACCTGGGCGTGGAGCTTACTCTCCAGGAGGGTTCCTAATGGTAATTCCATTTAGATGGCACTACGACAATTAAATCTTTCAAGGAATTTGTCCTTTTCATTGTTTACCGTCAATTTATTGATACAAAGCTGTTGATAATGTTTGTTACTGCTCTTTAATCCCTGTGGGATTTGTAGTGGCCTCACACCTCACAGTTCCCATCTGGTCACCAGTGTCTCCTCCTCATCAGGCAGCTAAAGGTTCATCAGTTTCACCACTGCTCCCAAAGATGCAGTCTTAGATTTCCTTGATTGTTCTGTTTTCATACTATGTTAGCGTCCTTAGATAAGTGCTTGTCTTCCTAGTTCCTAGTGCAGAAATGACTCACAGGATCAGGCAGGACAGAAACCTCTGCCTACAATATGTAATCTCATTACAGGTGGCTGCTCCATGAGTGCCAATCAAGTGTGCAAGTCAACTATCTCTGTAACAGTTGGGTTTCCAATGTCCCCAAAGGACCATGTGTTGAAGGCTTGCTCCTCAGCCTATGCAGCTATTAGGAGGCTGTGGCACCTGAGAGGAGGTGCGGCCCTGTTGAAGGAAGTCAAGTCAGGGGTGTGCCTCTGAGGGGCTGCTGGAAGCCCTGCCCTTTCCTGTTTGTCTCTGCTTCCAGCGGCAAGGGAGTAATAAGCACAGTCTTCTGCTATTTTCACTCTGCTATTCTGTCCATCACAGACCCACAGCAAAGAATCAAGTGACCACAGACTGAAACTTTGAAAACTGTGAGCCAAAGCAAACCTTCTTCCTTTATAAGCAAATTCAGGTATCTTGGCATGGCACAGAAAGCTGACTGATTGCAACAGAGTGAAAAAATCACTTATAATTGTAGGTTCATCTGCTTCTCCTGTTTCTATTGGTTTCTGTTTTATGTTTTTTTGAGGTGTTGGGGTGTTGGTGATAACACCTCTGTCTTTCTGCATGTTCAGCATCTGCTGTGTCACTAAGATACATCATCAGCCTCTATGAAGTTTGAAGCTCTGTTTTAGGCACAGAAACTTAGGACTATTACACTTTACAGGTTAAACTGGGCCTTTATCATTATGAAATAACTCTATCTTTGGCAATATCCTCTTGAGGTAGTCTGAATGTAAATGGAAGTGGCACAATTAGGTGTGGCTTTGTTGGAGTGGGTATGGCCTTGTTGAAGGAAGTGTGTCACTGTGGGGCAGACTTTGAGGTTTCCTACACTCAAGATTCTGCCCAGGGTCTGAATCTACTTCCTGTTGCCTTCTAACCAAGATGTAGATGTAGCCAGCACCATGTCTGCCTGTACATTGTTAGGCTCCCCACCGTGATAAGGGACTGAACCTCTGAACCGTAAGTGAACCACCTCAATTAAAATGTTTTCCTTTATAAGAGTTGCTGTGGTCATGGTGTCTCTTCACCTTTGCTCTGAAATCTGCACCTAAGAGTGGCCAGTGCTCTCAACCTCTGAACCATCTCTCCAACCCCAATCCATGGGCGTTTGCAGGGTATTTTAAAGATACATAAATGGCTGCATGGTGACAGTTTTTTCCTTTCCATCCTGCTAGCGATGTCCCATTGTCTTCTCACATGCCTAACTTTCAGGCAGGTGGATATTTTTCCCATGCTTATTCCTCTGCACAGAGTATTCTTTTGATAGGTTTTAAAGACTTTATCACTGGACTTGAGTAAGTATGTCCCTTAGGTAGGTTTCTCATGCGGCTTCTGCTTAGGCTGCATTGAGCCTCTTGACTGCACTGATAGTTTTCATATAATATGGAGTTTCTACCATTGTTTCTGCAAGTCTTGTCTCTTCTTGAAGCTGTTCCATAGGACTCTCTTTGGTTTTATGCTCCTGTCACTGCTTTGCTCTAGATGGATCTCCTGATGTGCCTACAACTTAACTAATTTATTTTTCAACAAAGTTTTAACTCCTGGCAATCCTACCTAGTACATTTTTTTTAATGGCAATGTTGTAGTATTCAACTCTGTAATTATTTTCTTTCATGTTTCTACTTAATTGTTCAAATAAACAGAATTCAGTTGCAATTATTTTAAGAATCCATATCTAACAGTTAATGTCCCTACCGGTTATAGGTTGGTCTTGATTTATTCTTTTTCCCATGAATCATGTTTTCTCACTTTGCGTAGCTGGTTACCTCTGAGTAGATGCCAGGTGGCAGTCACTACTTGTTGGGAGGTATGTATTTCTGGATTTTTATAAAGCTTGAATCTGTTATGCTACTTTGATCCCTTTAGGTCTTGCTTTTACAATTTGTTTGGTAGGTCTGAAGTGTGGTACAGGAGGCTAATGCTGCCACACATTTAAAGCAAGGTCTTCCTAAGCAGACAGCTCTTCAGACACAGGAGCTAATCATGGTCTGCAGAATCCTGCTGCTGTTCTCTCGACAGCTCCCTTCTGTGATGTTTTATACTATGGACTCATCTCTTTTTTTAAAAAAAAATATTTATTTATTTATTATGCATACAATATTCTGTCTGTG
>LOJH01006181.1:3012-27237 GCA_001685095.1 Ellobius talpinus | reverse complement strand
GGTTGCTGGGAATTGAACTCAGGACCTTTGGAAGGGCAGGCAATGCTTTTAACCGCTGAGCCATCTCTCCAGCCCCCCATAGCAACTCTTATAAAGGAAAACATTTAACTGAGACTGGCTTACAGTACTGAGGTTTAGTCCATTGTCATCATGGTAGGAAGCATGTCAGCATGCAGGCAGACATGATGCTGAAGAAAGATCTGGGAGTTTTATAACTGAATCCACATGTAGGAGGGCAAGCAGCAGGAAGAGTGAGCCACTGGGCTTCGTTTGAGCTTCTGAAACCTTAAAACCCATCCCCTGTGACACACTTCCTTCAACAAGGCCACACCTCCAATAATGACACTCCCTGTGAGCCTATGGCAGGCATTTTCATTCAAACTACCACACTACTGGATAAACAATCATAATGAAACCCAATGTGTCACACACACACACACACACGAGAGTATGAAAGTAGAAGGAGACCTTGTTGAGAAGAGGAAGAGGATCAGCAGGAGTGAGAAATAAAAAGGGGGAAATGGAGCAAATCTGAAACACATTATATGCACGCATGAAAATGTCATAGTGAAATACATTATTCTGTACAACTGTTATTAGTTTACTAATATGCTAGTTTTTAAAAGTCCTAAAGTTATAAGAAGGATCCAAGGAGATCTCCCCCTATCTGCCTTGAGCCCTGCTGAGTGATGCCTGTGACATAATGGCTTTGGCAATACGGCAGACTGAAAGAGGCGAGGGTTTCAGATCCTCCTGCCATCACTGAGCTACAGAACCAACACCATAGATGGAATTCCTGTTAAACTGATTAAGAAAAAATAAAGGTCCTTATGTTTAGAATTCTACCTACTACTTATTAGGGATAGTGTAGAGAAAGTGTTTACTATAAGGAACACAATGGCTAAAAGGAAGATAGAAGCCATCAAATTTGTGTGTGTGCAGTGTGTGTGTACACAAGTGTGTGTGTGTGCAGATGTGTATGCCCATTCAAAGGCCAAGAAGGCCCTTGGGTGTCCTCCTCTAGTGCCCTCCACCTTATCCCTTTGATACTGGATCCCTCAACTCAAACTGGAGTTTGCCGTTTTTCAGCTAGGAAGGCTTCCAGCAGGCTCCAACAATCCTCCTGTAGCTACCTCCCTAGCATTGGGGTTACAGGCAGACACAGCTAAACCCATTTTTGTTTGGTTTTGTTTCGCTTTGCTTTAGTTTGTTTTGTAAGATGGGGTTTCCCTGTGTAGCTCTGGCTGCCCTGGAACTCACTCTGTAGACCAGGCTGGCCTCAAACTCAGAGATCCCTCTGCCTCTGCCTCCCTGATTGCTGGGATTAAAGGTGCACATCACCATCCCAGCATAAACCCGGCTTTTTACATGGGTAGTAGGAATCCAAACTCAGGTCTTCATACTTCATGGCAAGAACTCTTACCCACTGAACCATGCCCCCCCAGCCCAGAAAGTCATGAACTTTTAAGAACACCGGCCCTACAGAGGCTGAATTGGACAGTGGTTCTTGCCAAGGCAGCCATAGACCCTTAGTGGCCATGTCTTCACCTCTCTGCTCTGCTAGATGACTTTTCTCTACCTCATAGTTCCCGCTCCCCATAAAGATGACTTACTTAATCTTAAGTCTTGGTCCAAGGCTAAATCTAAGACCCTGGGATAACTCGGCATCATCTCTATTCTCTCACTTACCAAATTAATCTGCAGATGGTTATGAACCACAATGTGGTTACTGGGAATTGAACTCAGGACCTCTGGAAGAGCAGCCAGTGGTCTTAACCACTGAGCCATTTCCCCAGCCCCCTCCTCGCTTTTTTAAACATGGGTTCTGGGAATCAAACCCAAGTCATCACGCTTGCAACACAAATAGGTATTCCTCACAGTCTTTGCCTCAATTTTTCTAATCTATTTCTATTGTTAGTTACAAACTGGAAGCATTCATGTCTCACATGAATAAAAGATAGGATATTTCCATATATGTTTGTGGTTACTCCAGAATGGGTAAGGAACGAGAGAGAGCAAGAGAAAGGAAGAAGAAGAAATGCACAAAACAGCAGAGAGTTGTATTTGATAGATGCAGACAGGTGCTGTGGCAAGACTTGGCACTTCAACGAGAAAGGGAAGCAGAAAACACAGCGTAGGAGGACTGAGGTCCAAGCCAGCTCCCATGTCAGGGCAGAACCAATGGAAAACAAAGAGTGGGTCATGGAAGACAGAGGTTTTAAGGGGTGACAAAAGCTAGACTAATGCTGCTAGCAGGCTCCTGCGGCTCAGTCCTGCTCCATGGAACATTCCGCACTCCCAACCACACACGGGTCACAGGGTTCTTCTTGCAGGAGTGCCCTGTCTCTTCCCTGGCATCAATGTAGGACACATTGTTACTGAATATCTCATCAGAGTGGCCTCAGCTAACTCCATTCCCCCAAGGGCCAAAGACACTCCAGCTGACCATATGGAATCAAACAAGCAGTGGGCAGCCTCAATCCAGCCCAGAAGCACAAAGTGGAGTTTGTACTCCATGACGACCAAAGTTTCTTGCAACCATTTGCTGTGCCAAAACCTTGGCTTTCATTCCTCTCTTGATTTTTAAAGCTGGTCTTTGAACGCTACTCAGCAGATAGTTGGTCCTTTTGATGTTCAATGCTTCCATGAAAAGGGTGTGTTATTTCATTTTCTGCAAAGGTGGCCAAGCCTGCTCTGTATGGGAAGAGGCAAGCCGTTCAGGCATTTATGACCACGTGGGATTGAAAGCTGTTTTTCTTTGAAGATTCAAAGTTAACATGTCAATTAAATTCCAAGGAATTGTGTGTCAGACCTTGAAATGCAGAAGCTAAGTTAGGAACCTCAAAGCACCGGGTTAGAAAGACATTTCTAGGAAGTTAAATGAATCTGAAGGACTGGCCCTAGTGGGCAACTTTCTTCTTGTTGTTGTTTTGTTTCTAGTGTGTACGTGTTTGTGTGAGTGTGCACGTGAGTGTGCATGGAAGCCAAAGGTCAATGGAGAGTGTTTCCCTCTGCAGCTCTCCGCCTTCTTTCCTGAGACAAGAGTCCACCCATCCAGCAAGATCAGCTGAGTTCCAAGCTCCAGGGACCGTCCTGTCTCTGCCTCCCTAGAGCTAGGGTTATAGGCACACACCACCATGGTTGGCTTTTGTGTGGGTGCTAGAGATCTGAACTCCGGTCTTCCTGCTTGCCTGGCAAGCACTTTACCAACTAAGCTGTGTTTCCCCCCAGAAAACTTTTGTTGTTGCTGTTGTTGTTGCTGCTGCTGCTGCTGTTTTGTTTTTCATTCTTGTCTCCAATTACCTAGCATGGTCCTCTTCTCATTACAGGAAAGCTCAAAAAGAAGTACTTTTGGAGTTTTCCTGCCAAAGCAAGCCCATGTAAAAGTCATGTTTGATTATACAGAAACATTAGAATATAGCCTTTTTTTAACTAAAAAGCAGTTTTGTCTGAATAGTCCACATTTCACTTGTATAAAATGAATAGTCCAAATTTGACTTGATGAATGAAGATAAACATTTTAAATGTGTGTCTAACTGGGGCCCAAGAGGAGGGTACCAGGTCTCAACACGTGCATCAACGGTCTACATGCACTAGGCTGAGAGCTAAGCAGTCGGGAGGCAGAACAGTTTTTAAAATATCAAAACTAGTATATAAAATGAACCTGTAAGAATGAACTGAAAATAACTCTCGGAACTCCATGGTGGAAAGAGAAAGCTGACTTCTGAAAGTTGCCCTCTGACCTCCATATATATGTTTGTAGCACACACATATGCTCATATACACCTAAATAAATGTACTTATTTTAAAAAAAGAATTAACTGAAAAATAATGTAAATGTCCACGTGGACTATGGGTTTTGAAGAGGTTTCTTCAAACAAGACAAAAATCCCCGTATGGGGAAAGGCAAGTGGACACAAAGCCACTCCTAACCAAGAAGCTGTTTGCAGTCGATATCTGCTGGGAAAGGGAAAAATCATTTTTCTCCAGTGGAGTGTCACTGGGTATATCAACCATACTCTAAGGTGGGCCTCGTGTCCAGAAGAAGTTAGTCCATGTAAAATAGACTGACTCCAGGATTTTATTGAGTTTATGAACTTTTTTGTGTTTTGTTTATTTGTTCGTTTTTGTTGTTTTTTTCTTCTTGGGGTTGTTAGTTTTGATTTTGCTTTAGAAGATTGGGTTTCTTTTTTGAGAGAAAGAGAAAGAACGTGTAGGTAGGGGAGTGGGGATGATCTGGGTGAAGTTGAGAGAGGAGAAAGAATATGATCAAAGTATATTGTATGAAAAATGACTTAAAAATAAATCAGAAATTTCTTTTTTTAATTTTGTAAACTTTCAAAAGCCTCACTCAGGGTCTGAGAGATTCCTCAGTGAGTGAAGTGCTTGCCATCCAGGCATGAAGAAACCGTGTGAAGGCAGACACAGGGCCGTAACCATCTGTAGGGATAACACCACTATACGGAGACAAGAGGTAGAAACAGGAGAATCCCCAGAACCTCATTGGCCAGTCAGCCTTGTGTAGGCATCAGCAAAACAACAAAGAGAACCTGTCTCCAACAAGGTGGAGTTTTATCCCCAGAAACCATCTAAAGGAACTGGCACTCCCAAGGCTGCTCCCTATGGCCTTTGTGTATCTGCATTCACAGACACAAATGTACACACACCCATACCAAGAATCAAGAAATAGAAAAATAAAGGCCTAAGCCAGGGCTGCAAAGATGATTCAGTTAGTAAAGTTAAGTGCTTGTCTTGTGACCTGAGTTCAATTCCCAGGACCCTTATAAAATGTCTGGTGCAGTAGTACATGCTTATGGTTCTGGTGCTGAGGAGGTAGGAACAGGTGGATCTCCGGGTTCAATGGCCTGTGAGTCTAACCTATTTGGCAAGTTCCAGACCAGTGATAGATTCTGTCACAAAGAAACTGCAAAGTGTTTCTAAGCCTAGTACCAAGGTTGTCCTCCAGCCTTCACACACACACACACACACACACACACACACATACACACACACCAAACTCACTCACACACACCTACACACACCTACATACACACACACACCTGCACATACACACACACCTGCACACACAGGAGCATGTTACCACACATTAATAATAAAGAGAAAGATGAGATACATGACCATATTTTTTATTTTGTTTTATTTAAATAATTTTTTCATTTATTGTACATGCCGATGGCTGTTTCTCTTCCCAATCACCCCCATGACCATATATTTAAATAAGCATAGTCAGCAAAGGCCACAAAACTTTCAAGTGTCTTTTACTGTTTTTAAGCCATCATGTTGCCCTTTCCCATGGCTTCCCCTTACCGGCATCTGCCATTCTCGATATTTTTATTTTTTAAACTTATTTTTGTTCAGGGGCACTATCCCTTTGTGGGTCTATCTGAATCAGGAAGTCAGGGCGCTTCAGGAAAGCATGGGTCAGTCTGGGATGGACAGAATTTCCTTATCATCAGAGCATGCCCCTGCCCAGACATTTCATGGAAATGCTGGAGAAAGTTTCTTCACTCTGGATCCTACCTGTCGACTGCAAAAGGAGAGGGTATGAAGACAAGCCCAGGCAGAGTTTCCCAATTGGAACCAGACTTTATTAGATCTGGGCTAACTTCGGCTACTTTTCCCCCTAAAAGTTAAAAGAAGAAAACCAGGTTTAAGGAGAGGTTTGCTTTATGTCAAGAATTGCAAATGCTTGGACAGGACTGGGAGATGGTGCCGGGAACAAGGCACTTGCCACGCAAGCGTGAGAACCAAAGTTCGGATCCTCAACACCCACGGAAAGCAGAGCAGGTGCAGCAGCTGCTGGGAACCCTGGCACTTGGGAAGCTGAGACAGAGCTGGGGGTGCTCTGAGCTCTCCTGAGAAACCCAGCCTCAGGAAACAGACAGTGCAGGAATATACCAACAGCAATCTTGGGGTCTCTACATGGGTGTTCACATGTACACACACATCTGTTTTCATATACTTATGTCCATACACATGTGAAGTGAACATGAATATAAGCACATACATCATGCATACATATGCTTAAAAAAACCTGAAAAATTTAGATGGAGCTGGGGAAATGGCTCAGTTTGTAAAACGACTTCCACACAAGCAGGAGAACCTGAATTTTATCCCCAGATACCATCTAAAGAAACTGGATCTGGTGGTGTGTGCTGGTAATCCCAGCACTTGGAAAGTGGAGGCAGGCAGATGTCTGGGCCTCACTGGCCGGCCTGCCAGCCTAGCCAAATAAGTAAGCTTCAGGCCAATAAGAGACCATATCTAAAAAAAAAAAATCAGGGTAGATGGTATGTCTGAGAAATGCTAACCAGTGTTAGCTCTAGCTTCCATACACATGCACACACACATATGTGTGTACACACAGGCATACACACACACACACACACACACACATGGACGGACGGACGGACGGATGGATGGACCTCAAATATTAGGAACAGAGGAAAGAGATGAGGGAGGCAGGAAAGACAGCCTGTTTGTGAAGCAAGGTGCTTCTTTCAAGCCCTTCTGCTGTTTCAAGAAAAAGGATAATAAACATATTTAATGGCAGCCCAGTGACAGGGTTACACATTCAATAAATGTTTTTAAGCAGCTATCTGTGTGGAAGAACTGTTCACAGAATGAAGCAAAGCAGGTGTCTCTAGTACAGAAGCTAGGGCTTAAATAGCAGCCACAGTTAAAGGTGGGGGTTGTAACCCAGCAGTAGAGTATGTGTTTACCACTGGTTTCCACCCCCAGCCCCAAAAGACCAGCAAACAAAACCCTCACACAATTAACTGTAAGAAAGACCACCAAACATAGATTCTTACTCCAAAATATCACACGAATGTCCCAGGCAGTCCAGGCCTCCACGGTCCACATTTCTCTCAACAGGACTGTCATCTACGCTTACACAAGGACAGCTCAGCAAGTTCTGAACACTGGTTGACTGACAGTTGATTTTTTCAACTCTCAGTTACCACATACTCCACAGTCTTCCCCCAAACAGTCCAAAGGCACAAAAGGCCACACGGTCAGGCTTACCACAGCAACACTCCACTCTCAGTACTGACTTCTGCCCCTGGTTGTGTTTTCCCATTGCTGTGAGAAAAACACTCCTAGCACAAGCAGCGTGGAGGAGGAAAAGGTTAATTTCATCTTACACTTCCAGGTCACAATCCATCTTTAAGGGAAGTCAGGGTAGGAACTCAAGACAGGAACCAGGAAGCAGGAACATGGAGAGGTGTTGCTGCTGTCTTATTCAAGAGATCATGTTCAATAATTTTCTTATACAGCCCAGAACCACCTGCCTAGGGATGGTGCCACTGACCCTGGGCGAGGCCTTCCTATATCAGTCACCAAGCAAGACAGTACCTCACAGACATGACCATGAGCCAGTCTGATTCAGACAACTCTTCTTAATTGAGGTTTCCTCTTGCCAGGTGACCCTAGACCAGTGGTTCCCAACCTGTGGGTCACAACTCCTTTGGGATTGCATATCAGATATTTACATTATTATGAAGTAGCAACTAAAATAATATTATGGTTAGGGGACACCACAACATGAGGAGCTGTGTTCAAGGGTCTCAAGATTAGGAAGGTTAGAACCACTGCTTTAGATTGTGTTAGTAATAAGAACTAACAGCACAGAAGTATTGTAATGGAGACATGTACGGACCACAAGAATGAATGATGAAGGTATATAACCTCATCTTGGAAGTCAGGGAGGTGTCTCTGTAGAAATGGTAGTGAAGGTAGAGCCCAGAGAGACGAGGGGACATTTGTCATAGTGAAAAGTGAAAACACAGGCAACAAAATGGCTCAGTGAGTGAGAGTGCTTATGACAACCTGATGACCTGAGTTTGGTCCCTGGATCCCCACATGGCGGAAGAAGGGCACCAACCCCTGAAAGTTGTCCTCTGACGTCCACACTCACTCTAAAGCACATGGTTGCCCACACTAGTTTAATTTCTTTGTTTTGATAAAGTTCCCTAACAAAAGCAGCTTAAGGGAGAAAGGCGCTTATTTCAACTTGTAACTCCAGCCCAGACTTGTAGGGAAACCAAGTCAGAAACTTGAAACATCTGGCCACATCACATCTATGTTCAAGAGCAGAGAAATAAATGCATGCTCCACTGTGCGCTGCTTGTGCATGGATCTATTTCTCCACTTCCATTCAGTTCAGAATCCCTTGCCTAGGGAATGATGCCACCTACAGGGGGCTGAGTCTTCCCACATCAACTAATGTAATTAAGACAATTCCCTACTATAAAGCAAAGGATAACAAGCCTATAGTCCAAGACCCTAGAGAAGCTAAGTAACAAGGTAACCCTAAGAAAAACATATATAGATCCTCCTGGAAAGGGGAAATAGACAACATCACCAGACAAAACTGGGAGCATAGGGGTGGGGGGAAGAAGAGAGGGTGAAAGGGGAAGAGTAAGGGAGAAGGGGAGGGGGGAGGAGAACTTGAGGGAATGGGATAGTAGAGATGGAAGAAGGACAGAGATGAGAGCAAGGAAAGAGAAATCTTGATTGAGGGAGCCATTATGGGGCTAGCAAGAAACCTGGCACTAGAGAAATTCCCAGGAATCCACAAGGATGACCCCAGCTAAGACCCTAAGCAATAGAGGAGAGAGTGCCCAAACTGGCTTTGCCCTATAGTCAGATTGATAAATATCTTAAATGGCACCATAGAACCCTTCATCCAGCAACTGATGGAAATGAACGCAGAGACCTGCAGCGAAGCACTAGGCTAAGCTCCCAAAGTCCAAGAGAGGTAACACGGTGTGATAGGATATAAATTAATATAAAATGGGTTAATTTAAGTTCTAAGAGCTAGTTAGGAATAAGCCTAAGCTTTCATAATGAATAAGAAATCTTCATGTCATTATCTGGGAGCCCACTGGAGGAAAAGAAAAAGACTCATTATGCTCATATCTCCATAACTTTGCAATGTGTTTTCCATACCTTAGGAGTTCCTGCCCATCCTACTGGCCTCTTCCTCTATACCTAACCTGTGTTATTACATGGAGCTATGGAGGGAAACAGGAGTGGAAGGGTTAAATAGAGAGGTCAGCTAACACTAAGGATCATTTGAAGGATCGTATAGAAATAGATTGCAATAGAGGCATCTTAAAATATATACACATATGAAAGAAATCTAAACGGAATCACTAATTAACAGGGGAGAAAAAGCCCAAACTAAACATCTCTTGCCACCAAGTGAAACTTCTGGGGCCAGCAGTGGGTTACCTCTAATTAAGTTGTTGGCCAAAAGTGCCCATAGGAACCCTCAAACAATGCAGACTACTGCCAAGACTATTGACTTCTCTCCACAAACTGAGGGTAAAGCCCTATTGCTAAAGACAACACATACACATCTTATTGACCATGGAGAAGTCAAGCTGGTGCCTAACTTCAGCCTTCATGCCAGCTCACTAGTGACCATGGTACTAGAAGGTCCTCTGCGCACTACCTGGAGAGAAAGCTAAACACTGACCCAGCTACAAACCCTTCCATATTACAGTAGTGACCTGTTTGCAGGATATGCTGGTGTGGTAGTGGCACAAAGCTGTGGGAGTAGCCAAAGACTATCTGCTTGAATTTAAGGCCCACTCCATGAGACGGAACCTTTGCCTGATACTTCTTTGGTGGCCAAGAACCTTAAAGTAGATAGGTCATGGTCCCAGAAGAAAACCAAATACTATTGCTCTGCTTACAGAACATTGCAATAAAATAACTCCTAATGACATCCTACTACATCCATAGATCAGTGTTGGTAACTGATCACAGATACAGTTGATGGTAACTCATACAGAGTCTTAGCACAACCAGACAATGTTTAGAAAGTGAGAGACCTTGGAACATTCAGTCCTAGATGGGATGACTTCATTAAACCCCTCCACTCAGGGCTCAGAGAACCCTGCTGAAGAGAAGATGGAAAAACTGTAAGAGCCAGTGGGGAAGACAGCAGACACTAGGGAAATAGTGCCATCCAGGCACAGCAGGGCTGACAAACATGAACTCAGAACTGTGGCAGCATGCACAGGGACTGGGCAGGCCCAAGCCAGGTGGGATCCCAACATGGAGACAGGAGGTGGATATGAGCTGCCATCCCTAACCCAGAAGCTATCTCCAATTGACAGTTGCACACAAAGGAAAAATCAGCTTTCTCCAAGTGTCTCACTGGGTAACAAACCACACCTAAAGGAGGCCTCATGTCCAGCAGCAGATGGCTATTGTGGCTTAAAAGAAATGGTTCCCAAAGGGAGTAGCACTGTTAGCCTTGTTGGAGGAAGTGTGGCACTGTGGAATCAGGTAGTGTGGGAGGTGCTTCTGTCTATGTGTTGCTTTTATTGGTTAATGAATAAAGAAACTGTCTTGGGGCCAGCCATGTGGCAATACACAGATTAATACAAATGGGTTAAATTAATGTGTAAGAGTTAGCCAATAAGAAGCTAGAGCTAATGGATCAATCAGTGATTTAAATAATATGGTTTCTGTGTGATTATTTCAGTTCTGGGCAGCAGGAACGAACAAGCAGCCCCCTCCAACAAACATGCTTTGAGGTCTCCTATATGCTCAAGCCACACCCAGTGAGATAGTTTACTTCCTGTTGCCTGCAAGATGTAGAACTCTCAGCTACCTGTCCAGTATCCTGTCTGCCTGCATGCCACCATGTCCCACCATGATGATAATGGACTGAACCTCTGAAAATGTAAGGCACAACCTCAATTAAATGTTTTCCTTTATAAGAGTTGCTATGGTCATGGTGTTTCTTCACAGCAATAAAAATTCTAAGATAATGGCCAATAGAAAACAAACTTAATGATGTTTTTATAGATTTTTTTATGTCTCGTATTGCTTTGTTTGGGCACTTTTTGTCTTCCTTGTCTTTTGCTTATGTATTATGGTTTCTGATTTTGTGTTTTCATGGTTTTTGTGAGTGTGTGTATGTGTGTGTGCTTCTAGTGCTTCTACTATTGTTTTTGCTTGGTTGCTTTTTTCTATGTTTGTCTGTTTGCTTAGTTTTATTCTGATTTGTTTGGTTTTTTAGGCCCTTTGCTGTCTAAAGAGAGAAAGAAGGCTTGGAGTTGAATGGGTAGAGAGGTGGGAAGGATTGGGAGGAGATGAGGGGTAGCATAATCAAAATCAGAATAGCATATGAAAAAATAATTTCAATTTAAAAACTAATTTTTAAAAATAAAAACATAGTTGTATTTACCGACCTAAAGTCTAACTGTTAAAAATTCACAAACATATTTGTAACAATCTGAGAAATTTTCTTCTTACCAAGAAAATATCTTTGGTTTCTAATTTTTCAGAGTTTTATTTCATCAACATTATTTATATACACTATTGTTTTATAAATTATATATTTCCCTTTTGAATCTTCATTGTGATTTATAAAGCAGCTTTACTGATAGAAGTAAATCAATGGCAAGCAATATATACTTGCTTTCTCTGTCTGTCTCTCTCTATCTGTCTATCTATCTATATATATACTGCTCTGGCAGAGGCTGTTTAGTTCCTAGCACTTATTTGGAGCAGCTTATAAGCGCCTGCTAACTCCATCTCTAGAGCAGTGGTTCTCAGCCCTCCTGATGCTGCAACCCTTCAACACAAGTCCTCATGTCGTGGTGACCCCAACCACAAATTATTTTGGTTGCTACTTCATAACTGTAATTTTGCTACTGTTATGAATCATAATGTATGTAAATATCTGATATGTGACCCCTGTGAAAAGGTCATTTGGCCCCAAAGGGGCTACAATTCACAAGTTGAGAAGCACTTTCTGGGAATTCAACACCCTCTCTGGCCTCCACAGGCACTGCACTCACATGCACATCTACACATGCGCACGCACACACACACACACACACACTTACACATTTTTTTAAAAAGAAAGTTTACTGAGATATAACTCACACACCATACAATTCACCCATCCCAAGTGTATGCTTCTATGGTGCTTACCAAAGCTACAGAACAGGGCCTCCATCACATAGTCAGTTTCAGAACTGCCATACCCCACAATCTCCCCACCCATCAAGTTTCAAGAACCATTCATCTCCTCCTGTCTCTAAAGATTTGCCCATTTCAGGGTTCAGCTATGTTGTCACAGATGTCAGCACTTTATTTTTAATATATTTATTTATTTTGTGTGCATGTGCAGGAGTGGGTTTCTTCTTTCTACTATATGGGTTTGAACTCAGGTTAGGTCAGGGGACAAATGCCTTAAGATGAGCCATCCCAGTCAGCTTCTCAGTACTTTAACTGACCAATAATATCACATTATATGGATATTGTCACATTGCAGTTGTCCATTAATCAGCTGGTATATGTTTGGACTACTCAGACTTGCTGGATGTTAAGAATAATGACACTGTAAATATTTTCATAGAAAGAATAATGACACTATGAACATTTACAGACAATATTTTTAACAGTACGTTTTATTTCTCTCAGATCTGCTATCAGTAAGAGTAGAACTGCTAAATCGTATAGTAAATATGTGTTTAACCACCTGAGAAATCACCACTAAGAAAACACTTTTATACGTATTTAAGGGGCTGGAGAGATGGCTCAGTGATTAAGAACACTGGGTGCTTTTCCAGAGGACCCAGGTTCAATTCTCAGCATCCACATGGAGGCTCATGTAACTCCAATCCTAGAGGATCCAATGTCCTCTTCTGGCCTCTGTGGGCACTGAACACACATAGTACAGAGGCAAAGATTCAGACAAAATACTCATGTTCATAAAATAAAAATAAAGAAAAGCATTTTAAAATAAGTATACTTATAACATACAAATACTTAGAGATAAAATAGAATCATATAAAACGCTCAGGTAAAAACAGAGAACAGGGATATGTGTGGGAACACACCTATAATCACAGCACTAGGGAAGTGAACACTAAGAGTTCAAGTCTGTCCTTAGTTACACATGGCAAGTCTGGGATAAATGAGATTCTGTCTCCCAAAGGGGTAGGGATGGTGGGATGGGGGAGGGGAGATAGGAAGACCCCCTGGAGCTTGCTGATTATCTAGCCTAATCAACCATCCCCAGGTACAGTACAAGATCCTGTCTTAAATAACAAGACAGACAGCATCCAAATGACACTTGAACTCGATATCTTACCTACATACACACAGGCAGACACATGCACAGGCTCCTGAATAAACATGCACCCATGTTTATATACCCATGCTTGTATATACAAACACACACACACACATAAACACTTCTAAAAAAAGATGAAAATCTCTAAACTGGAACTCTGACACTACATTGTATACACTGTGCAATCTCCTTGGACTAAGTTTCAGTTTCTTCAAATTAGACAGGGGTCCACAATGGAATCAACCAATTTCATCTCTGAGTATTTACCCAGAGAAATGAAATGTTTACAATTCACATATGTAAATTGTGTGTGTGCGCGTGCACAATGAGAGCATGTGTGTTGTGTAGATATGGGTGTACTATCCCCATGCAGGCACAAGTGGAGATCGAAGGTTGATATCAAGATGTTCCCATCAATTGCTCCTCAAATGTTTTTCTTTTGAGACAGGTTGACAGGTATCATGACATAGCCCTAGCTGGCCTGGAACTCACAGAAATTCACCTACCTCAGCCTCCCCAAAGTATGCTCCACTATGTCCAACAGAATGTGAGGTGTGTATGTGTATGTGTTTGTATGTGTGTGTTGTTTGTATGTGAGGACAGGTGGGTACATGCTGGCATACATGTGGAGGACAGAGGACAATCTAGAGTAGCTGGTTCTCTCCTTCCATCATGGGTTCTGAGGATCAAACTCAGATTGTCTGCTTGCCTAGGAAGCACTTTTACCTCTGAGCCATCTCAGAGGCCTGCTTCAACCTTACTTTTTGAGGTAAGGTCTCTCTAAAGCTGGAGGCGCTATTTCCAATAGACCAACTAGCCAGAGAGTTCCCAAGACCCATCTTTCTCTACCACCTACCTTGTCACTAAGATTGCAGGTACATGTAGTCATGTCTGACTTTAATGTGTGTGCTAGAGATTTTGTAATAAAAGTTATTTTATTTTTAACAAGATAAAATATAATAAGATAAAACAAAAACTACCATATCAAAGTTGGACAAGGCAAACCAAGAGAAGAAAAAGAGCCCCAAGAGAGGTCACAAGAATCAGAGACCCACTCACTGACACATTCAGGAGTCCCATAAAAATACTAAACTGAAAGCCATAATATATACACAGAGGACCTGGTACAGACTCTAGTGGCTCTATGCTTGCTGCTTCAGTCTCTGTGAGTTCATGTGAGCTTTGCTCACTTGGTTTAGAAGGACTTGTTCTCCTGGTGTTCTCCATACCCTCCAGCTTGTTCCCTCTTTCTGACTCTCATCCGCAGGGTTCCCTGAGCTCTTATGGGAGGGATTTGATGGAGACTTTCCATTTAGAGCTGTGTGCTCCAAGATCTCACTCTCTATGTAATGTCCGACTGAGGGTCTCTGTATTTGTTCCCATCTGCTGCAGGAGGAAACTTCCCTGTGCTAGGGATCTTAACTCAGTTCCTTGGGCTTACACAGCAAACACTTTGCCCACTGAGATATTTCCCCAACTCCTCTATTTTCATTAGTCAAAACCTGTAAGCAATCCAAGGTCCTTTGGCGCATGCACGGATGAACAGTTGTGGTATATTTATACAATGGAATGTTCCTCATTAGGAGTGTTGGACAAATGAGCAAATGCAATAATCTGAGTGAATCTCAAATGATTCCTGCAAAACCCAACCAAACATGAGGGCATGGATGCTAACTGTTAGGAATTTTCCTAACGCGAGCCCTCTGCCGACACAAAAATCCCAATCAAGCAAAATGACGATGAGCCGAATTAAAGGAGGTCCAGGTTTAATGGGATTTCTGTGCTCTTGGGTGGCCCTGAGGGAAACCTAGAGGCCGCAAGTGGGGGAGAGAAAGGCCACAAAGGGACTTTCCAGGGAGCAGTTTAAATACACTGGGGATGTGATCAAGATTATGTGAAATCCTAGCAAATGAATCTAGTGACAAAATAAAAAACCTTGGGGCTTGCCTGAGGATTATGTGGGGAGACACTGCAGTGGAATGAGTAGCAGCGTTAGGAAGGGAAAGAGGAAGACTGGCTGCAATGGATATGCTCACTGCCTTTACTGTGGCAGCATGCACATGTGTGTAGGTATGTGTGTGCGCATATATATGTATGTATGTACATGTATATGTGTACTTGTATAAATACATATATGTCTGTCAAAACATCAAAAGGGGGCTAGGTTGTAGCTCAGTTGATCGAGTGCTTGCCTAACCTGCTTGTCACCCTGGAGTCCATCCCCAGAACTACATAAACTGGATGTCATGGTGCAGACCTATAATCCCAGCACTGAGGAGCCAGAGGTAGGAGAGTTAGAAGATCAAGGTCATCCTCAGATACACAGCAAATTCAAGGCCAGACATGGATACCCAAGACCCTTTCTCCACAGAAAAAAACAAATTGTACATTTAATTATATGTAGTGTTTTGTATATTAATTATACCTCAGAAAAATCTTCCCTAAGTATATATATCAAGATTCAGGAATTTTGAATTTTATATAATGCAAACATTATTTTGCTCTAGGGAAAAAATGAAGTCATTCTTTTCATCTGTTTTAGTTCTACCGTCTATCATAGACTACTGACATTCTAAAACCATTAGTGATAAATACACTCATCATATCATATTTTTGTTCTCTGAATTGTTCTTTCAGAAAAATGTGTATTCCAGGGCTGGGGTGTAGCTCAGCTGACAGAATGGGTACCTAGCATACATTAGACCCTGAGTTCTGTGTACCAAATAAACCTCCGATGGTGGGACACACCTGAATCCTAGCACCCGGGAGCTAGAGGAAGGAAGATAAAAATTTCAAGGGAAATGGAACCAGGAGGATTCTCAGTTCAAAGTCAACCTTAGTTACTCTTGAAGCGATCTTGTCTCAGGGTAAAAAGGGAGGTGGGGAAGGGGAGGGGAGAGTAAAGGGAAAGGAAATGGGGAGGGAGAAACGGATGTTTGGTTCTGAAGGAAGCAAGGTGAGTGCACATGGGGGAAGATCCTTGAAATAAACGACTGAAGGTCAAGAGTACCCTCTCCTTAATCAAAAGACAATACACTACATTTCTTCAAAAAGCTACTTTGTATCTCCCCTCTCGACGAGCTTGGTCTTGCAAATGTCAGCTCCCAGAGACAGAAACTGCCCTGATTCTGAGCATTTCCCAGAGCATCTGGGCTGAAACGTGACGTTGGATGAGACAAGGATGTGCCTACCAAATCTTGATTGTGCGCTGAGAATCTAGTTATTTTGCAGCTGCATTTAAAAAATGTGGTTTTTCCAGAATTCTAAAAATGAAAACAAACCAAGATGACCCATTGTTTCAGGCACCGTCTGAGTAGCACGAGGCGTCCTCAGTGTAACCGCATGTCGATTCTGAGCACATGGGCCTTTTGTTTATTTCCTCATCAATCACATGCCCGTCCACCTTTGCAGGCTTCCCCTGCAGATGTGCCAATGACCTCTTCACTAGGGTTTTCTCATCCCAGGGATAGCTCTCCCTGAATTTACCATGTTCCAGCCTCTAAACACCATTAACTTAATTGTGCTTTATTCAACGACACGGAGAAGGAAGAATGGAAGATTAATAGGTTGTATACATGCTCAGTAGATAAAAAAAGATTAAGAAAGTAGTGCTTACTTTCAGATGCTTTCCTTTCTTTTTAATTTTTTTTTCTTATGTAGGGTGTGTGCGTATGTGTGCGCATGTTTGGGGGGCAGAGCTGATAATGGAGCCTTCCCTATTACTCTCTGCCTTATTCACCATGGCAGGGTCCCTCAGTTGAACCCAGAGCTCACTAATACAACTAGTCTTGTTAGCAGCTTGTTCCCAGGATCCCTGCCTGTCCCTTTTGAGCACTGGAATTATATGCCTCAGCACCCAACAAGCATTTATGTGGATTCCGGTGATGGGAACTCTGGTTTCCATGCTTGCTAAGCATCTGACTCAATACTTCTTTTTTTAAATGTATGAATAAGTCTGTCTGTCTGTCTGTCTGTCTGTGTGAGAGAGAGAGACTCATGTGTTTATGTATTCATGCAAAGGAAAAAGATCAACATTGTAATCAATTTCTACCTTCATTTTTGAAACAAGACTTCTCATTGAACCCAGAACTCACCAATTCAGCAAAGATTGCTAGCTAGTGAATCCCAGGGAACCTCCCATCTCCACCTTCCCAGTGCTGGGATTTCACGTGTGCATTGCTGTACCTGGCTTTCATGTGGGTGCTGGGATCAGGCCTTTATGCTTACGTGACAGTCACTTTACTGACTGAACCATATCTCCAGACTTAATTGTGTCTCAAGTCTACTTCATTACATTGGGAAGGAAGAGGGAAAGATGAACAGATTTTACACATACTTAGTATGTTCACTGTGCCTTCTGTTTCAGGTTTATGTTGTTCAACTGGACAAAATGAAGCTAAAGGAGAAAGGTTTATTCTGAGTCAGTTTCAGTCCACAGTTGCTTGGCTCTATTTGAGTGGAGGTGGGTGTCATTCGGTGAGGAAGGGCATCATGGTGGGGGGAGCAGGGTTGTTCATTTCAGAATGACCAAGAAGCAAAGGGTGCCAGGGACCTATTAGCCCCTTAAGGGGTATACTCACTGGAACCTCAGTTTCCTTCTACTCAGCACCCCCTCCTGAAAGTCCTTCACATCCCCAATAGCAGAATCTACTGGAGAACAAGCCTCCAACACATAACCTATTAGGGGACACTGAAGATTCAAATCCAATGCTTACTATCCAAACTTTATATGGAAAGAGTGCCTGTGTGTTTAGCATTAATCTTGCTGACCCAAAAATTGGGAGTTTATGGAAGGCAGGGCAATGTGGACCTCTTTGGATCTTAATATTGAGCATACATTCACTCTTAATATTTTTACTTTCAAAAATATTTTAGCTCTTTTTTTGGTGGCACCTCCTAGGCAGACAGCCATGCCAAGATGAAACTGAATATTTCCTTCCTAGCCACTGGTTGTCAGAAACTGCAGGGGACAAGGAACAAAAGCCTCTTTCTGTAAAACCATGGCCACAGAAGTGGTTGCTGATGCTCTGGGTGAAGAGTGGAGGGGCTGTGTGGTCCAAATCAGTGGTGGGAATGACAAACAGGTTATTTGCTTGCTTGTTTTCTTTTTCACGAAGCAAGGCATCTTGACCCACAGCAGTGTCTGCAGTCGGATAATGGACATTTTTGTTATAGATCAGGGAGAAAGAACTGGAGAAAGGAAGTGCAAGTCCATTCATGGATGCATTGTGGGTGCCAATCTGAGTGTTTTCGACTTGTTATTGTAAAAAAATAAATTTTAATTTAAAAGGGGAGACGGATATTCCTGGGTTGGCAGATATTACTGTGCTGAGGCAGTTGGGGCTCTAATAAGCTAGCAGAATCCAAAAGCTTTTCAACATCGCTAAAGAAGTTGATGCCCAGCAATATGACGTTAGAAGCCCGTAAACAAGGGCGGTAAGAAGTCCAGGACCAAAGCAACAATGTCTAGCATCTTGTCGTCCTTGTATCCAGCAACGCAAATGTGGCTATATTGCTCTGAAGTTATAATGCACTAAGAGAAAGAAGGAGAAGGCTGTAGAGTATGTGACCTTTTTGGTCAAACCTTAGAGTCCACAGGAAAACTCCAGGAACAAATAAATTGTCAAGAAATGTAGGTTGGCCTCCCTGAGAGCATCTACTTCTGAGCCCAGACAAAAACAAATTAGTAATCAGTAAAAGAATTATGAGTATATACCAATTATAATTAACAATTGGCTTCATTATGATATTCCGTGTGCCATATAAAGTACCCTTCTCATGTATGCTCCCTATTGCCCTCTCATGTCTCCTCCTCCCACTGAACCCCTTCCTCTTCATAGCTAGTTCCCATTGTACTTTTGTGTGGTTTCTTCTGTGAGCTTAATCAAAGTTACTTACAAGAGTGTGGGCACCTTACCAACGGCTATACCACTGAAGAAACTGTCTCTATCCCAGCAACCATTAATTGCCTCTAGATGCTCAGGAAATGGCAGGGCCTTATTGGCCCCTTCCCAGTGACAGATTGTTGATGGATCAGTCTTATGCAGGTTATTACTGCTTCCATTCAGAAGTGTCATTCCATGTCTTGCCCAGAAGACAGTGCTCCACAGCACTCCAACCCTTCCTCTGGCTCTCACATTACTTCTATCTCATCTTCCCCATTACTGACTTGCTCTTCGTGGCTTGTTCAGCCTGCTTTCTTATAGAACCCAGGACCAGCCCAGTGACGGCACCACCCACAATGGATTGGGCCCTCCCACATCAATAACTAATTAAGAAAATGCCTTACAGCTGGGTTTTATGGAGGCATTTTCTCAACTGAGGTCCCCTTCTTTCAGATAATTTTAGTTTGTGTATCAAGTTGACATAAGACTAGCCAGCACATTATCTCATACTGGTCTGGAATTCATGGCAGCTGGGCTGGATGGTCAGCAAGCCCCAGGGATCTGCATCTCCCCAGTGCTAGATTACACCATGCTTGGCTTTTAACATGGGTTCTGGAGAAGGAACTCCACCCCCTGTGCTTGCATAGTGCCCTGCTAATTTCATATCAGCTTGACACAAGCTAGAGTCATCTAAAAGGAGGGAACCTAACTGAGAAAATGTCTCAATAAGATCCAGCTGTAGAGCATTTTCTTAGTGATTGATGGAAAGGGCACAGATCCATTGTGGGTGCTGCTATCCCTGGGTTGGTGGTCCTCGGTTCTATAAGAAAGCAGGCTGAGCACGCCAGTAAGCAGCACCCTCCATGGCCTCTGCATCAGCTCCCACCTCCAGGTTCCTGCCCTGCTTGAGTTCTTGTCCTGACTTCCTTCAATGATTGACTACGATATGGAAGTATAAGCCAAACAAACCCTTTCCTACACAACTTGCTTTTGGCCATGGTGTTCATCATAGCAATAGAAACCCTGACTAGGACACACATTACACATTACCAACTGAGCCATTTCCTGAGCACTATCCTTTTCCTTCTTAGTTGTTCCTCATCCTGCCCAATCTCTGGACAGCCCTCCTTATTCTAATCAGTTTGGAGTTCTGTAATAACTTAACAGAATCTTAGAGTTCTTGCAAATTTAGGCACCCGAGAATGATGTTCTCTATATATTGGTTAAAAATGATGTAGTCTTCTCAATTGGTTCTTTGATTGCATGCTCAACTCTGAAGAAGCTTTGAAAAGGCCAACACTATTAAAGCATTTATTTCACTCCCCCCAAATAAACCAAATAAACCCTTTCCTCCCCGACTTGCTTTGTGGTCATGATGTTTCATCACAGCAACAAAAACTCTAACTGAAACAGGTAGTACCTCAACAACAAAAAAAAGTTGGACAGCATTCCTAGGCAACATCCAAGGTTGTCCTCTGTCCTCCCCATGTACATGCACACATGTACCCCAACACATACATGCACCCAAGTGAACACAAGCACACACATAGGCATGAAACAAAAACAAGAAAGAGGAAAAGAACAAAGTAAAGATAGTTTTAGAAAAATTGGTCTAATGGAATTGTTCTAGGTAAACTTAAAGCAAATTAGCAGCAAAAATATCTGGGTCTCTGTGTATGTATATGTGTCTGCATATCTGTGTGTGTGTATGTGTGTGTGTGTTATCAACCTTTACCCCTTCTTAAAGATATATTTCAGGGGCCTTAGACAAAAAAATTCAGGGAATTTGGGTTGGAGAGATGACTCAGCAGTTAAGGGCACTGACTCCTCTTCCAGAGGACATGAGTTCAATTCCCAGCACCCACATTCCCAGCTCACAACTGTCTGTAACTTCTGTTCCAGGGGATCCAACACCCTCATACAGACATATATGCAAGCAAAAACACCAACATAGGAAGCATCAATGCAAAAAAATAGGGAATTTTACAAAAATGCATACAGGATAGAATAAGATTTAAAATAAACCGGTGGGTTGGGGATAGAGCTCAGCCACAGAACATTTTCCTAAGATGTGCTCTGGGCTCAATGTCAGTTCCACAAAAATAAAAAATAAAGTAAATTGGTTATTAAAAAAGTTTGCAATAAAGTTGGAGCAAAGGAAAATTATGGTTACAAAATAAGGCAAAATGGAAATGGAGGCTATTATAGAAATTTCATGCCATGAGGGGAATTCATCCTGATACATGAATCATTGCAAAGTGAGGCAAAAAAAAATTCTCAGGATAATTGTAAAAGCTCCCATTGCTAAGAACAAGGAGAGGATTTGTGCTCTTTGATGAGTACTGAGTGTCCCCAACATAGTCTTAGAATAAACATACCCAATAGCATCAATAGATGCTTGCAATTGTTGGGGAAGCATAATCAGAACAAAGCCAGAAAGCAACAGGGTTCAGGATCAGTTTCCACTTGGTGTAGACCATCTCTAGGACCGTTTGGTTTTCTTAGATATATTTGTTACTGAACATGGTTTAGTGTGGTGTAGAACAGCACAGTGGAAGCCCTCAGCGGTTTGGGGCCCACCATTTGCCCAGGGAATCATGACTGGGGAATGTTTGACCCCACAGCCATCAGGTATGAGCCACTTCACGACTGCCAGGTACTGTAAGCCATTGGCATTAAACTTGATGAAGCCTCACTTCTTTGAGCTGTGGCTTCTGTCAAGCAAGGAAGTTGAACTTGACTCTATGCAGGGCCTCAATTACCTGTTCTTTATTCTACAACTTGATGTGCATTGGCATGATGACCTGGCCAATATGTACCCTGACCACTGTACCCTGAAGCTTCCCAAAGGCAGCTTGCATAGCTGTTTGGAGCCTAGGGTAGGGACAGCATTGAGATCAGAGACATGACTATCCAATAGAAAAGCATCTCCAAGGTTCCTTAGGGCAACTCATATTGGCAGCAGGCTGTGTATACCGTCATAGAGTATACATGTTATTTTCAGTCATTGCCCACTAGACCCCCATGAGGGAAGCAACTTGGTCATCTTAGTTGGCTACAGAGAGATGAATATTTCTTTTCATCTCTAGATGAGATATGTATTAGTTACTTTTTCATTGATAACATAAAACTATATTGCCAAGCCAAGATAAAAATTGTACATGCTTTCATGGGATTAAAAAAATCATGCTGGATTTCTGTGATGGACTAGATTGGAACAAGCAGGAAGTTGAATCCATTCATCTTCTCATGCTAATGCTTTCAAAATACACAATATGGTGATGGTATTTCATGCCTTTAATCTCAGCTCTCAGGAGGCAGAGGAAGGCAGATGTTTGTGAGTTCAAGGCCAGCATGGTCTACATGAGCAAGTTCCAGGTCAGCCACAAAGGTTACATAGAGAAATCCTGTCTCAAGAAACTAAAAATAACAAAAAAGCCTTTTAAAATACACAATAATGCCCAGCACTGAGGGGGCAGAGGTAAACTGATCTCTGACTTTGATGCCAGTCTGGTCTACAGAGAAGCCCTGTCTTGAAAAACTAAAAAAGAAAAAGAAAGAAAGAAAATGCACAATAATATATATTAGCTGCTGAAAAAATTAAAAAGAGAATACAAAGAAAATATATGTTTCTGTAGTGCTGGCAATCAAATTCAAGCCCTATACTTGCTAGACAAGCCCTCTACTTTACTGAGTTTTACCTCCAGCCCCTAAGGGAAATTTCTATTTAATCAATTATAATCCTACCACCCACAGAATGGTACTTAGAACATGTCCTTCTAGTTGTGACTTAAGAAGCCTCAGTTTATCAAATATTTATGTGAAATTTTTGGGCTCATGAGCCCTAAGGACAAGACTTTGCTATCAACCCTTCAGCATAATGGTAAAATCAGATAGAAGAACAAATGTAGCTCAGGGAATTTCTTCAAAGAAAATTCATTATGCACCTTTCTTGATGTGGCTATTAAAGTGGTTGAGGTGGACTGTTTGCAAAAGGTAACTTTATAACCAGGACAAGATATGCAATTACTGCCTTAATAACCAAATTACTCTGCAATATTGCTTTCATTCAGGAACGTTACACGCCTAATAAGAAGAGCTGGGACGGGATGTGCTCTGCATTTTCACACTCATTTATTGCAATACCTTCGAGCATTAGAGAATGTCAGAGTGAAATGCAATTTTCCAGCTAAGTCACAAAGCTGCAGAGTTAGGAAAACTCAGACCCTAGATTTTGTCCTAGAGAGTTTGAAAGGTAATGTTACTATGACTATCTCACATGCCAAGGTAAACCCTGTAGTGTTAAAGTACACTCATGTTACAACTGACTTATAGAAAGAAAACACACAGAATCAGGACTGGAGAGATTGCTGCCAAGCCTGGGGGTCTGAGTTCATTCCCCAGAACCCACACTGTAAAAAGACAAAACTGACTCACACGAGTTTTCTTTTGACCTTCATACATTCCTTATGGCATGTGTATGTCCACACACATACACACAAAAAAGAAAATGTAGCTGGGGGCAGACACAGCCAGACGTGGTAGCACATGCTTGTGATTTCAATTCCAGCACTTAGGTAGCTGAGGCAGGAGGATCAAGAGCTTAAGGCCAACCTGAGCTTCAAAAAGGAGATGAGAGACAGAGAGAAAAAGAGGCTAACACACTAATGAATTATTGAAAAGATAAGAGCAACTTGATTATCCCATACAGCTGTGCATATCCAGCTGCAATATAATATAAAACCAGAAAGAGGGTTTGGATTGTAGCTCGGTTAGCAAAGAACTTGCCTAGTATGCATGAAGCCCTGAGTTCAGTGTCTAATGCCACATACTCAGACATGCTGGCACACCACTGTAATCCCAGCAGGGAAAAGGTGTGTTAGGGACTGTGAACCCCCAGACCCTGAATTTCCTGTGACCCCCTGCCTGCCAGAGTAAACAACTTGTTTTCCTATGTTTGCTCTGAGCAAACAACTTGTTTTGCAGCTGCTCTGAGCATGAGACCCTCAGGAGTTCCTGATGGCAGGGGAGTGGTTTCTGGTGGGCTTGAAGCTGAGAGTTAGGGCGTGGCCATTAGTCAAGGAGACCCTATATAAGCTGCCCTGGGACACACTAAAGGAGGCATTCTTGGAGCATTCTTGGCATTACGTACGTGTGTCTGTGTGTGTGTGTGTGTGTGTGTGTGTGTGTTTCAATCTCCAGCCCCTTGCC